>SKCR01028789.1:0-66842 GCA_019454045.1 Zanthoxylum bungeanum | reverse complement strand
TATTTGGTTCAGGATTCGTTTATTCGTTCGATTCGATTCGTTTTAAAGCGAATACGGGTTTGAAAAAATGGATTCGTTTAATTAAACGGGTCAATTCGATTCGATTCGTTTATTAAACGACTTCGAATACGGAATTAAGTCAGGATTCGTTTTTATTCGTTTAGGATTCGTTTTTATTTTTTTATTTTATTAGTTCTTGTTAATTTTCAATTAAGATTCGAGAAATTATAACTAATTATCATAGAAAAAGTAATATTTTCGATATTTGGTGAGATATTTTAGTAAATATATTAATTACATATTTCATATGTATATATTATGAAGAATTAATGTAAATTAAGTGTGGTAAATTATTTTATTAAATAATATCAACGAATAAACGAATATTCGTATTCGATTCGTTTAATAAACGAATCGAATATGAATCCTGATATTAGGATTCGTTTAATAAACGAATCGAATACGAATCCATTACATTTTAATTCGATTCGTTTAGGATTCGATACAAATTCGATTCGTTGATTCGTTTTGCCACCCCCAGTTTTTGGGCTACAACGTATTAATTAAAATTAAATTCCAGTCCCCATTCTTTCAAGTTCTATATCAATCACTTAGACTGCTGAAGGATTTTTATGAACAAAACATGTAAATTTTTTAATCAAGTGTTGACAAAATGCTTTCACTACAAAAATTATATCTTTTAGCGTCGAAAATAATCGATGCAAAAATCCACAGTTTCGACGCAAAAGTGCATTAGCGTCGAATTAATTAGACGCAAAAATTGGACGCCGAAATGTCGACGATAATAATATTTAGTGTCGAAACAAAGATATTCGACGCTAAAAACTCTATTTTGCGTCCAATTTATTTCGACGCTAAATTAAATTTTCTGACGTTATAGGTCTGATTTTGCGACGAAATAATTCGACGCTAAAAGTTAGACTTTTAGCGTCGTTTCGTTTCGACGCTAAACTATATTAAAAAAAATAATATTTGTATACTTACAACGACGATTTTTTAACTATTAGCGTCGAAACTTTCGACGCCAAAAACACATTTAACGTCGACTATTTCAACGAAAATAGTTAAAAAATATGTTTTTTTTAAAAAAAAATTATTAATTTACTTCTTTTTGGTCTAAAATAATTAATTTAATAATTAATTTAATTTAATTGAATTTTTTTTTATAATAACAGAATTACGAAATATTATAATAATTAGTATATTGATTTTTTTTTATAGAAAAAAGACATTATTTTAAAACATTTGTTCAAAATGTTATACAAATGAATATAAAATTTATTGCTACTGTGATGGGGGACGCTCGAGCCCGATGCACCCTGACTGAGTGAGGCCTCCAACATCTGGCGGAAAGCCAGCATTTGCTGTTCGAACTGCTCCATCTTCTCCTCGTGGTCCACTTTGACCTGTTGTAGCACCTCCTTAGTCTTCTTCAGCTCGTCTCGGGTGGTGACTAGCTAGTCTTCGGTGGTGGCTAGCCGGTCTTGGGTGGTGGCTAGCTGGTCTTGGGTGGTGACTAACTGGTCTCGAAGAGATGAGGCATTGTCCGAATTAACAGTATTACGTGCAGATGACGTCGGCTTCTTACGAGTGCCAAGGCCAACGTTGTAAGCTGTCTAATTCTTGAAAACCAATTGCGACAACTGCTCATCTGGTATCGGGTCGGACCCTGTCTCCCGAGTTTGATGTTGGAGTTCCATCATTTCGTTATGTTTCAAAAAATAAGTTAATATTAGAATTTGAAAAAAAAATTAACATATATAATATTAATTATTTTATTTTAAAAACTGAAACTTACATAGCAGCGTAAAACTTCTTCATTTATCCATTTTTTTTCTCATTGTAATGCATCACACGGAATAAATCTGGAAATGATTGCACCTCACCTGTGCTACTCTGTTAAAAACATAAAATAAATTCAATATTATTCCACATTAGTAAAAACAATGAACTGTTAAATTTTACGTTAGGATATATTTACCTCATAATGTTCGGCACGATGTTGGATAAATGGCTTCGAACCTCCACGGTGGTTAAAACGCAAGTGACTTCGATTTTCCACATTTGTGTGACATTTATCCTGCATTTACCAACACTGTAAGTACCGAAAACAAATACAATTATAAATTTCCGTTTATTTAAAAATTTACCTCGTGTTTTTTGCTATACCAAATCTCACATAAGAATGTCCAGTCTTGTTCCTCTATAAAATCAGGCATGTGTTGTGGAACATCTGAAGGTCCATGTTCGTCGAATATCGGTTTCAGGACTTTTGTCCTATAATCTTTATAACTTTTCCCCATGTGGTAGTCAATATATTGTTGGACATTCACTTTGGTCAGATCGAAGTCAAACCACTCCTATATGAATAGCAACTTTGTAAAAATAAGTATAAAATAAAAATGTTAACTAACAAACAATATCGAAAACTTAATACCGTATGGAAACTCACAAGTAGCAAAGAGAATAACTGGTTGATTTTCGTCTCTCCCACGGTATCTTTCTCAAAGAAACGTAGTTTTGGGGAGCTTCAAATCGAGCTGTAGCTCCTATGGCTGTAGTAAACGCTGAATTATGTTGTCCGACTTGACTGTGTCCATCATCTGATATCTCAATCCGGATACAGCCGTGAGCCTTAACGTACTTAGCCAACCCCAGGCCACGGGTGCGTCCTCTACCCTTCACTGTACTGGATTCACCTGTGCTAGCAGAGACTCCACCAGGGCCAATTTTCCTTGCTGATGTAGATGGAGTCGCATTAGCCCGTCTGCGATTGCCCGATGCCATCTGCAAAAACACACAAAGTTTCAGGTTTCCATCACAATAACTCATTTGTGGTGGCTTGGATCTAACCTATTATATGCATGAATCATGAATAAATAGTATGAACTGCATAAATGAAAAAGTCCAAGCAAGACACACATGAATGAGAGGAGAGACTTGGCTTTTTAACTACATACTTTATTTCAAGATGGTTGAACTATTTATGATAGTATTTCAGAGCTGGAAAGGGTAGCAAACAAAGCTAAGAATTAAGGAAACATCACAAATGCTGCGAATGGCATTTGAACGATATTTATCTTTACGAATGTTACGATGGTATAAGATAGCTTCAGGTTGCAGGAGAATGGCAGAGTCATCGGTAACAGCACAAATGCTGCTGTTCCGGTATAGCCACACATACCCTTCACCTATTCAACACGCACGCACAACCCAGTCACTCTCCACACTCCACACAAACTAACACGGCAACACGCATAGCCATCCAAATAACAAAATTCCATAATTCAGAAATATAAAGACAACAACATAGAGTAAGGCAGAGTATTCATCATCATCATCAAAGTAGCATCATCAAATTCATCATCATCATCAAAGTATCATCATCACAATACTCATCATCATCAAATTCATCATCATCATCAAAATATCATCATCATTTAACTTAATATTAACTATTCAATTGCGTTACAAAATTCATATAATCGATCTCATTTAACTTTCCTCCATCCCCATCTCAGCACCATCAAAATCAAATTCAACCAATATAGCGACAAAAGATCAAAACAAAAACAGAATTCAAAACAAACAAACACCATCCATCCACACAATGAAACACTTTTAAACTCATGTAACAGATACAATTCCCACATTCACACCTCAATTAACCTCACCTTGTCCGAACCCATTGGCCACTTCCCTTAAAATTTCAAGTTTGCATATTTACATTATCAAACACTTTTACTAATTAATATTTTAAATAAGTGTATGCACAGAATATTAATTAAGAGTTAAACATTTAGAAGAATATTCCCTAATAGATAAAGGCACAAAAAGATTTGATTTTAATATACTTGTACTGATCATCTACATGTCAAAATTTCTATGAACATAATGTGCTACGATTTCTCAATAATTCCACATCTTTCAGCAAACTTAAGAAATGGAAATGAAATTCAATAGGCTGGAGGAAAAATAATGCCGGATATTGTGATAAACAGAACAGAGACTGTAAAACATACAAAAAAGTAACAATAATAATTAACGCTTTATTTACAGAAATCACTGTCCCATTCTGTTATATTGAAAATGAACATGCAATGAGACTTACCTGTAAAGTCGATAAATTTGATAAAGAAGAGACTGATTTGAGCCGAGAAAGAAGAAGAAGACAGTGAGAGGTCTGTTTTTGGTCGTCTGAGCCGAGAAATAAGAAGACATTGGTTTTAGGGATTTAAGGGACATTTAGCGTAGAAATTATTTGCTTTTAGCGTCGAATAATTCGACGCTAAAAAGTTGGCGGCTTATTAAAAAATTAAGGTTATTTTCTGGGGAAATTTAATTTTTTTTAGTTAGCGTCGAATTATATAACATTCACGCTAAATGTAAACATTTATCGTCGACAAGAGTATTCGACGCTAAATGTATAACATTTAGCGTCGATAAGAGTATTCGACGCTAAATGTCTAACATGTAGCGTCGATTATTATTTCGACGTTAAATGTCTAACAATTAGCGTCGACTATTCTATTTCGACGCTAAATTGCTACCATTAATAATAATAATAACAATAATATGATAATTATACTATTAATAATTACGAAAATCTTTCAACCATATTTAAATAATAATTCAAAACAACAACCATACATTATAATAATAAAAATTATTCATCAATCACATCATACACTAACTTCATTAATCACTATTATCTTCGGTATTTAAGGATTCGTGACTGGACTCGAAGTCATCTTCAGTGTCAAATTCTTCTTCACTTGCTACTTCCACGTTAACTTCAGAATGGGGAATTATCTCAACGTCTGTATTATCTCGAGTTAATATGATATTTTCAGGAACAATGACAGTTGGTACATAAAATATCTATTCAGGAACTTCAAAGTTGACGGAGACTGCTTGTGTTTCATATGATATGTCAACACTATATTTCTCATGCGTGTCCCAAATGCCCATATGTTGTAACTTTTCTATCACCATCCATCTATTTCCTAACTTTGGATCAGATATATATTTCACTGAACGTGCTTGGGTACAAAAAATGTATGGATCATTCTTGTACCAAAAACGTTGAACATTAATTGACGATAGATGATTACTAACTTGAATTCTCCTCTTTCTGACATTTGTGTCAAACCACTTGCATTCGAATAGCACAATATGTCATCTGGGTCTGTATATCAACTCAATAACTGATTGCAACACTCCGTAGAAGTCAATAATATCTGAGCCATGTTCTCCTTGGACTACAATTCCATAATTATGAGTCACATGAGCAACATCTCGCTGTTCGGTATGAAATCTAACTCTGTTCACAATGCATCCACTGTATTCATAAGCATGCTTTTGAGGCCCATAAGCCAAGGAAACCAACGAGGATGACGAGTCCAATTGACCATTTTGCACTTGGTTGTTTATCTAAAAATGAGAGAAATATATGTGTTAATATAACAAACTGAAATATTTAATGTTAGGATAAAAATAAATATACAATGTTAGGCCTTACAGTTGTCTCAAACCATTTAGGAAATTCTTTTTTGTGTGTTTCATCAACGTTATGGTCACCACCACATTGTAGCATTGTTATATGTTGCCTACAAAAAATGAGTTAGGTTAATGTATGGCAAAAATACTATAGTTATGCACCAAAAAACTTATGTTAAATACGATTGCACTTCATCACAATTACTCAATATAAACCAATGCGCACGTTGAACATCCTCAAAAGTTAGTAATTTGACACCTACTGCTCCAAATGGTCTGTAATTTTGACAGAACACTGTGATATCTTACTTATTACTTGCATCTCCATCATAGTTTTGTGGCCGATGATTAAAATGAGTTTCAATATTCTGCATGTACATCAAACAAAATGTTATTGCTTCACTTATTACAACAGTTTCTGTTATTGACCATTCAAGGCGCGCCTTGTTTTTCACACATTATTTGTAATCTCCCAAAGCCATGAAGATATGACAACAAGTTTGCATTAATAGTAAATTCAATGCACAGTAAAAATTTAAGAATGTAATATTTAAAACTGTATATATAGTACCTCTCAATGGGATACATCCATCTGTAATGGACATGACCTTCATTCCTAGCTTCAGCCGGTAAATGCACGGCCAGATGTACAATCACATCAAAAAAAGCGGGTGGTAAAATTCGCTCCAGCTTGCATATGATTATCACGATTCCTCGCTCAAGTTCTTCAATAACAGATGTGGTTAATGTCATCTGACATAATTGTTTAAAGAAGACACATAGATCAAGTACGACGTCGCATACATTTGGGGGGAGATAAGGTCGAATGCCAACAGGAAGGAGAATCTCGAGAAGCACATGACAATCATGACTCTTTAATCCCGTTATTGTATCATCTCTGACCCAACGCCTAATATTCGATGCATAATCATCAGGAAATTTAACTATTTTCAGCCAATCACATAATGATTTTCTCTCTGATTGAGTGAGCACATCACTAGCAGATGGCTTAATAAGACATCGAGAAGTGACTTGTAAATGCAATTCACTATGAATTCTAAGATCTTGTAGGTCCAATCTAGCATTTACAGTATCTTTTGTCTTATCTGGAATATTGAATAGTGTGCCCACTGAACTCTCACAAATGTTTTTTTCTATATGCATTACATCCAAATTATGTCGCAAACTCAGAGTCCCCAAATATTCTAACTCAAAAAAATACTCTTTTCTGTCCAATTCAACTCTTCAGGTTGACGTTTTCAATTTTTATCTCTATTATTAGGATGTTTACCTGGTGTGCTGTCTCCGAGATGTTGATGTTGGCAAAGTATGTCGAATCCAAACAATGGACTGGGCATACTCTGAGGTTCATGTTGACCGTTAAATAATTTACTCCTCCGCCAAGGATGACTCAACTCAAGAAATCTCATGTGCCCTGTGTATCCTATTTTATTCCGTAATCGTTGCGAATGTGTTTGACCCGCACAAACTTGACATGACATGTATCTCATAGTGCTCCATCCAGATAATGAACCATAAGCTGGAAAATCATTAATGGTCCATAATAATGCGGCATGCATCTGAAAATACTGCTCGGAAGCTGCATCATAGGTATGACACACACATTCCATAATATTTGTAACTCTTCGATCAATGGTCTCAAGTAAATATTCATATCATTACCAGGGGAACGTGGACTAGGGATAAGCAATGACATAAAATGAACGAATCCTTCATACATTTCCATGGAGGTAAGTTATATGGAATAACAATAATGGGCCACATGTTATAAGAGTTGTACATATTCCCAAATGGGTTAAAACCATCAGAGGCAAGACCTAACCTGACATTACGGGGGTCCTCAGCGAAACGGGGGTACATGTCATCAAATTCCTTCCACTCGGTTTCATCCGCAAGATGTCTAAGTATGCCCTCCGCACCGATCCTCTTTTCATGATGCTACATCATGTCAGTCACTGTGTGTCGTGACGTGAACAATCTCTGCAGCCTGGGCGTTAAAGCAAAATATCGCAATATCTTTTGAGGCACATTCTTCCCCATACCACGGACTTTGTACCGAATTTCACCACATATCGGACAATATTCAAGTGATTCATACTCGGCACGAAATAATACACAATTATACTTACAAGCATGAATGGATTTATACCCCATTCCCAGATCACGCAACATTTTCTTTGCCTTGTAGTACGACTTAGGCAATTCACTTCCAATCGTAACATTTTCCCCAGTAACTCTAGCATCATATCAATACTTTTGTTGGTCATTCTATTGATCACTTTAATGTGTAATAATTTCACAACAAAATTCAAGATCGACATTACATCACCTTCAAATGGACTTTTTTGCCTCATCAAGTAGTTCACTAAATAAATTTTGATCATTTCCACTTAACACTGGCATGTCACCACTAACACTATGACCAAGTTGTGGACCTTGTAAGTCATGCAAAGCATCGATTATCTCATCGTTTGCAGGTTGATTGTAACTACTGCTCCCTCCACCGGAATCAATAAACCGTGACTGAGAATTATACTGCTCACCGTGATAAATCCACGTATGGTAAGTTGGTGATATTCCTGGCATGTATAAATGATTTGAACTTCATCTAACCGTTTCCTTTTCCTATTCAAACAATTTGTACATGGACTCCGAACACGACCTTCTGCATCAATGTGTTGCTTTGCGACTTCCATGAACTATACACTCCATTACGATATTCAATACTCAATCTATCCAGCGAGCTCATCCAATTTCTATCCATTTCAACGAAATATATAAATATAATAATATAATTATTAAATATCATATTACACTCATCAATATTACTAATTCATTAATTATGTATTTAAGCATATACATATATATTTAGTTGATAAATTAAATAGTTTACAGAAAAATTCTATTTTGTTAATTAATTAACTTAATATAAATATATGAATCATAAACCACTAACAAAAAGTATATAATAAACATAATCATAAAAATTGAAAATAATAAATAAATATGAAAGAAGATTTACCTTATGGAAAATTGATTACAATTTTATTGAAAATTTGTAGGAGAGTTGTGAGGTTGCATATGAGAGATTCTCAGATTTCAGAGGATGAAAATGAAGAGAATGAGAGAAAAAACTGAGGGGGAGAAGGGTTGGTGGCATTCTGCATTTTAATCTATATTTAGCGTCGAAACATTAAATTCGACGCTAATTGTCTGATTTTTAGCGTCGAATCTTCTATTTCAACGATAAATTTCTGATTTTTAGCGTCGACTTAAATTTAGACCCTAAAGATTAAAGGATTTTCGGTGGAATCTTCATAAACCCTTAGCGACGCTACTTCATCAACGCTAAATTTCTAGTTTTTGGCGTCGAATTGGATTTTTGACGCTAAAAGTATAACATTTAGCGTCGTAATTTTATGTCGACGCCAAAATTATTGGAATAGTTAAAATAATTTAGTGTCGAATAATTTTCGACGCTATAAGTCATACTTTTAGCGTCGATATGTGAATTTGACGAAAAAAGTTGAATATTTGGCGTCGAAAATGATATTCGTCGCTAAAAGCTTGATATTTGGCGTCAAATATTAATTACGACGCTAAAATTGATTTTTTGCGTCGAAAGTTAATTCGACGCTAAATTATTGGACACTAAAAGCCATAATTGTTGTAGTGTTTCATATGATGAATCAAGTGTTGAGGATATGCTTTCTTATGATAAATCGTATTGAAGAAAGGATTTCTTATGATAGAATCAAATATTAACTTCCAATTATCTTTACCAATTGAATTTTGTAGAGTTTCCTATCTATACGAAACCCTTTGGCTTTTCATCTTTCAACAAAAAAACTATGTATTTTACCCTTTTTACCATAATAAAAATCAATATGTTTCTAGGAGTTTTAAACTTTTGATCTCTTTTTATAAATATATATCCATTTTAAGTGTTGATATAGAAAATTCCCAAGCAATGTATGTATTTATAAGGAATGAAAGAATATAATTTTTGATGAGAAATGACACAACCCTTAGGATTAAAAGGGTTCTTTGGAGGGTTTTAACCCTTAAAGGGGGTATATATTGACATAAATATACCTTTACAAAGACAATCTTTCATGTCTATAAAAAAAGGTCATTGAATTCTCATTTTCATTCATTCAATTCATTAATTCACATTCATCTTCTCTTTCACTTATTCTTAAACATATTTAGAGAGTTTTGAAGAGAGTCTCCACATTTGTTCCTACTTCAAAGTTCTTGATCAAAAGGAGTGTCCCTTAGTTAATAAGTAACTAGGAATCCTGAGAGTCAAGAGATTCGTAAATGTACCGAAACGAGACTAATAAATTCTTAAGGACAAAAATTTCTCGACTTGGTTTAAAATTTTTCATCTTTTACAAGAATATTTCATAGGTTTTTTTTAAGACTTTGAGTTTTGTTTTGAATTATGGTTTGCATGTTTTACTTGAATTATGCATGTTAAAAGTGATAAATAAGACATCCCGTCAATAATCTTAAGAACTTATTATCTTATATGTGTATTCTGGTTTATGCATGTATTATTTCTAAAAAATAGGTCATGCACATGAAATTTACGTAAGAGCGTTCGAACGCTCGTCGAACGCATAAGAAACATACAATGTTACACATTTTTATTTGAATGCGGTGACAAACGTCACTCGAACGCAAGTTCTCTGGAAGGGTTCGTTCGAACGTGTTAACAAATGCTACACGAACGTGAATTCTCTGGAAGGATTCGTTCGAACGGTTGAACGAACACGACACTATGATTTAGTATGCATTGATTCACAGATTTAAATTAATCAAATATCGAGTTAATTAACTTGTTAATTCTCATGTATTGTATACAAAATTTAATTGTGAAACTTGGTAATATAAACATAAATTAATTATAAGATAATTCAATTATCACATGCATGCACCTAGTTTACTATGTGATAAAGTTGAGAAATTAAATCTTGTTCATTAATTGTTGCATACTTGGTTGAGAATTAAAAGTGTATCATAGAGACTTGGTTCGAGTTATACCTAAGTAATTCCTTCTAAGCTTGATTGAATTTTTATATATAATAGTTATACGTGAGTTTGAGAATTGAAGTGTAACACTAAGATTGAATGCCTAATATTGTCTATTGAGAAAGTGATTAAGGACATTCTGACACCAAGACGATAAGAGCCTAAGAAGACAAAGATTTAAGTGGTTACACCATACCCCTCGTCCTTTGGGAATTTTCCTTTGTTCACTTATCATAAGAAATTTTAGTCCCAAATTCAAAATAATAACAAGTGGATTCTAGTGTAACACATAAGCCGGATCATAAAAATTGATCATTGAGTAATTTCTATTGTGTAGACTTATTGATAACTGTTTATATTTCACAGTTACACATGGCTACAGGAAACATCACAGTACCAGTTGCTCATGGAGAAAAATCAGATAAGTTCGGTGGAGCAAACTTTAAATAGTGGCGGAATAAAATATTATTCTTCCTAACCACACTACAATTGGCTAAATAGCTCAAGAAAAATCCCCCAAGTCTCGTCAAGGGAAAAATTGAAGCGGCTTGGAAATTACGAGTTGAGGCATGGTTGCAAGGCGACTTCTTGTGCAAGAACTATCTATTTGGAGGTCTTGATAATATATTATACAATGTGTACCAAGGCAAAACTTCTGTAAAGAAACTCTAGGTATCTCTTGAGAAGAAATATAAAACATAAAATGTCAGACAAAAGAAATTTATCGTGGATAGGTTTCTGGACTATAAAATGGTAGATTAAAGGACGATAATATCTCGGTTGGATGAACTACAGTTGATCATTCATGAAATATTGGATGAAGGAATGAAACTATGTGAGACGTTTTAAGTTGCCACAATCATTGAGAAGTTGCCTCAGTTATGGAATGACTTCAGGAGTTATCTGAAACACAAGAAGAAACTGATGAGTCTTGAAGATTTGAGAGTTTGATTACGAATCGAAGAGGACAACATTAAGTCCGAGAAGGTTGGCTACAAGATTGTGGAGTCTAAGGCCGACATCGTTGAAGGTGGAAAATGTAGCAAAAAATAGAAAAAAAAAAACAATGGAGCTAATTCTTCCCAATGAAACTAGAATTTCAAATGGAAGTGCTATATTTGTTGAAAAAAGTGGTCATATGGAAAATGGCTGCAGAAACAAGAAGTTTCAGGACATAGACAAGAAAAAGAATAATGAGGCCCATGTCACCGAAGATGAGCCGATAACTGATGAGATCTCAGAGTTGAACCTCTCAGCAGTTGTAACTGAAGCCAACTTAGTTGGAAACCCGAGAGAATGTTGGATAGACACTGGAGCTACTCGCCACATATGTATTGATAGTATGATATTTTCTACATATCAAAAGGTCGACAATGAAGTTCAATTGACCATGAGAAATTCTTCCACCTCTAAAGTGGTAGGACAAGGCACAATGATTCTGAAGATGACTTCCGAAAAAGAACTAACATTGAAAAATATGTTGCACGTTCCGGAAATCAGGAATAATATAGTTTTGGGATCTCTCCTCAATAAAAATGGCTTTAAGTTAGTCTTTATTTCTGACAAGTTTGTTCTTACCAAGAATGATGTTTATGTAGGAAAATGATACCTTATTAAGGTCCTTTCCAAATCCAATGCAATGACTGTCAATCGACAAAGTGCTATCAATAATAATAAAGCCACATCTTCTGCTTATATTATTGAGTCACAAAATGTATGGTATAGTAGGTTGGAGCATATTAATTATGATACAATGCGTAAATTAATTAACATGGACTTATACCTAGATTTATAATTGATAACCAACATAAATGTTAAGCATGTGTTGAAGTGAAAATTAATAGAACATCTTTTCATTCCATAGAATGAAGTTCTAAACCCTTGGAACTTGTTCACATTGATATGTGTGATATGAATGTAGTGTAATCTAAAAGCCGTAAAAAATACTTTGTCACTTTTATCGATGATAACACAAGATTATGTTATGTGTATTTGTTGAGGAGCAAAGATGATGCTATTGAGAGCTTTATACACTATAAGAATGAAGTTGAAAAATCAACTTGGCAAGAAAATTAAAAGAATCAGGAGTGATAATGGAGTGTGTCACCATTCGGTGAATATTGTTTCAATAATGAAATTACTCATGAAACTACCGCTCCTTATTCGCCTCAACAAAATAAGATTGTAGAACGCAAGAATCAAACATTGAAGGAAATGATGAATTCCATGTTGAAAAGCTCAGGTTTACCCCGTAACTTATGGGAGGAATCCTTGTTTTCCGCCAACTATGTTCTAAACAAGTTACCTCACAAAAGATTGGACAATACACCATATGAATTGTGCGCACCTTCCTACAAATACTTGACAGTGTGAGTGTGGCTTACCAAAGTGATGGTTCCTAAACCTAAGAATGTTAAAATAGAACCAAAAATTGTTGACTGTATATTCATTGGATATGTTCACAATAATAGCGCGTATCGATTCTTGGTTCATAAATTTGAGATTCTTCCAAACATGATAATTGAGTCAAGGAATTTAGTATTTTTTAAAAAACATTTCATTGTAAAGAAAAAAAGCGGAGTCTCTCAAAAGAACTATTGATACTGTTACAAGCAGTGATCAAGTTAACCCAAAATTAGATGAACCTGAAAATGTTGAGGAAAATGAACCTAGACGTAGCAAGCGATCAAGAATGTCTAAGTCATTTGGACTTGATTTTCTAACATACCTGTTAGAAAATCAGTCTCAAAACTATAGAGAATCAATGTTTTCTTCATAAGCTCATTTGTTGAAAGAGGCTATAAAGAATAAGATTGATTCAATCCTTCAAAACCATACTTGGTAGTGGGTTGATCTTCCTCTTTGTTGTAAGTCGCTGGCCTACAAATGGATTTTCAAATGGAAGATGAAGCCGGATGGATCAATAAATAAGTACAAGGTAAGACTTGTCATAAAAGGTAATAGACCAAAAAAATGACTTGATTACTTTGATACCTATTCACCAGTGACTCGTATCACTTCAATAAGAATGCTTATAGCCATAGTAGTTATATTTGGTCTTGAAATACATCAAATGGATGTAAAATATCATTCTTAAATGGTGAATTGGATGAAGAGATTTACATGGAACGACCAGAAGGTTTCAATATTTCTGGACAAGAACATAAGGTGTGCAAACTTGTAAAATCCATGTACGAATTAAAACAATCACCTAAACAATGGCCTGAGAAATTTGATAAAGAGATGCTATCAAGTGGATTCAAAATCAATGAGTGTGATAAGTGTGTATACACTAAATCAACTCAAAAAAGGATATGTCATTGTATGTTTCTAAATAGACGATATGTTGATAATTGGTAGTAATTATGAGATGATTTAGTCTATCAAGAGAGTTTTGACCAACAAATTTGACATGAAAGATTTAGGTGTAATTGATGTGATTCTAGGAATTAAATTTTTTAAAACATCAGAGGGATATGTATTATCTCAAGCTCATTATGTTGAGAAAATACTTGAGAAATATAATAAATAAGATCTAAACGTAACTAGAACTCTTGTGGACCTAACTCTTCATTTGTCAAAAAATACTGGTTCGAGCGTATCACAATTAAAGTATTCGAGAATTATCGAATGTCTGATGTATTTCATGAATTACATACGACCAGATATCGCTCAAGTCATAAACAGACTTAGTAGAAGTACGAGTAATCCAGGACATACCTAGTAGAAAGTCATAGTAAAAGTTTTGAGGCATCTAAGATAATCTTCAAAGTATGGTATGTATTATACGAGATATCATGTTGTTATAGAATGGTACAACAATTCTAATTGGATATCTGATATAGCGAATTCAAAGTCCACAAGTGGATTTATTTTCACGCTGGAGGTGCAACCATATCATGGAAATCCCCAAAACAAATGTGTATTTCTCGGTCTACTATGGAGTCTGAGTTAATAGCATTAGACAAAGCTACAGAAGAAGCAGAATGACTTCGAAATTTCTTAGAAGATATTCCAAACTAGCCAAAATCGGTGACAGCTATAAGCATATATTGTGATAGCTAATCGGCTATTGGGAAAGCCCAAAATACAATGTGTAATGGTAAGTCTTCACATGTTCGTCGAAGACACAATACTATAAGGTAACTTTTCCTAAGTGGCATAATTTCAATAAATTATGTCAAATCGAAGGAAAACCTAAAGGATCCACTTACTAAAGGTTTACTTCGAAAGAAAGTTGAGAAATCATCGATGGGAATGGGCTTAAAGCCTATAAATTAAGAATTACCATTGTGGAAACCCAACCTAACTGACTGGAGATCCCAATATCTAGGTTCAAAAGAGACAACTAAAATTTTAAGTAATTCAAACCAAGCACACTAGAGTTTTATACGCTTTCTCATTCCTATAATGATGCAGGGTGCTGTCTGACAATGTTAGGATAAACGAAGGCTTTTAATGATCACTATATTATGAGAAAAGTCCTAATAGGGGTAAAGACATAATACCTTATATAGTAGATCACCTATTTCAAGTAAGAAGTGGAGGCGACTATAGACACTGTATTTTTATGTATAGCCCTATAATAAGTCTCTTACGAGGACACCCTCTGAAAATTGGGAAATTAAAAGGATGAATGTCAGAAAGAAAATGAACTTCAGGGAGCACAGCCAAAGGTCGACCAGACATCACTTATGTTTCGCCTACCTTCTCTATAAACTATAACATTTGGCTGAACATGACATGAAAATCGTACATCCGACCGGACATAACACGACTGTCAATGAACGAGAAGATTGTCAGTTACTGAAGTTAAAGAACCGAATTACGTCCAGTCGAATATATAATTCAAATCCAATATCCGATCAGATATGTATTGAGCCAGCAATAATTATGCATATTTATAGTTATTGGAATCACATGCATGACTATGTTCGGCCAGATGTATATCTCAAAATCTATGTTCGACTAAATGATATCACCTATGTTCCGCCTATCTTCTCTCTAAACCAGAACTTTCAACCAGACATGACCTGAAACTCTACATCTGGCCAGACATAACACATATGTCATTGGAGAATCAGATTTTCAGTTACTGAAGTTAAGGAACCTGATTACGTCCGGTCGGACATATAATTCAATTCTAATATCGGGTCGAACATGTATTGAGCTGACAATAATTATGCATATATTTAGTTACTGGAATCACAAGTATGACTATGTTTAGCCAAATGTATATCTCAAAATGTATATCCAACTAGATATGTATCGACCTATAACTATAGAGAGAGTGACAATCACCTAAGACATAAAAGAGAGAATAAAGGGATTTTGTTCCCCCTTCAATTTTTAAACTATTCCCTTGCATTATAAAAAGTGCATTTACTCTTCATAAGAAACTAGTTCGGATCCACCTTCAAAAACCCTAAAAATAGTTGAGAGAGAATGGGCAGAAAACAACACTGATATTTGGAGTTCCATTCCCTCTGGTGTGACTCCGACAACTATCCGACGATCAGACGTATCTTCTGAGCTACAACATACGTATAAAGGTATGCGTTAAGGGCACCACTCTAAATAGTTTGGTATTTTGGAGTTTTTCTTGTTAATACAGTATATCCGGATGGGCGAACACCACGTTTGGCCGGACATGCACACACATCCGGACGATGATAGATATATCAGACAATGTTTTCTACCTTGATCAATTTCAATGTTATTTCATGAGTGTTTGCTCTATTGTTGCTTTATTAAGTGATATACATGTGTTATTAGTTTGGTGATATTTATGCATGCCTCCGTTATATTTATGATTTTATAATTATTTATCTATCATCATGTTACCACTAGGACTATGCATGATTCTGTTCTTTTTAGTTCGTTCGAATACCATTGAACCAGTATTCGTAATGTGTTCGTCAGGTTCGTTCAAACGTGATGTCCATAGAGTTTGAGTTCATTGCACGTTCCTAAGACCGTTATGTTAGTAATATGTCCTAAATCCACTGGATTGAGATTGTTATATTATTTATGAATTACATAAAATAAAATAAAATGGTATTTCTTTATCATATGAGCATTTTGTCCATATATCATTATCATAGATATCTTGAATGATAAAACTCATGGTGTGATGTTTGCCAATGAAATCCTATCACTTCTAAATATTTTTAGTCGTGGGGTTATCAATATTCAAAGCATTGATAATTTGGATAGATTAGCATGATGTTATAATCACTTAATGGTGCAGTAGCTGATCTTATAATGTACTGGTATGGTCCGGATGTATGATGTAACATATGAGTGTTTCTAGAATTTAATAAGTATACTTAATTGGCCATAATGAGATTTCATATGGAGATGTATGTATCATATGTGTCTATGTAAGACTCTTGGTAATAATATTTAAACTAATCCTAAGATTTGAGATCTCACAAATATTATATAATATTTATGTAATTTGAGGCCAACATATGTTATCCTTTAATGATTGCCAATAGGGGAGTGATTGGGTTACATAATGAATATATGAAGATTTTGGAAGATATAATATAAGATCACCAATAAGAAGATAAACACATGTTTAATGAGTTATGTATCCTATTACGTATCTGACTTATGTGATGATGCAAATCCATGGCCATAGTGGAGATAAATTCTCATATTACATATCTTCAAGATTATTATCAACACATAGTTATTAAATATTAAAGGATACACATTTCATAATTTAGGCCATTGATGTGATACTAGATTAGACGAGAGATCATATCGTATGAGAAATCGTTTATGGAAAAGTTATTTTATTTCTCATTTAAGGAACATGATATATTGTTATGTGTCACTAATGATTATTAGAATATGGCAATCACATGATGTTTGTAATATGCCATATATCCAGTGAGAAATAGGACTGTGATATTAGTTTTATAACATTGATAATTAATAAAATGATATTATTTATCATGAGAGTATTTTAGTTTAAATATCTATGTAGATATCTTATATGATAAAATCATTGGAGTGATCTATATAGGAACCAAATGGAACTTTGGTCTATGAGATCTTTTCACTATTATATGTTCATAGTTAAAAGATTATCAAGAATATAGACATAGATAATCTAACAAAACTAGCATATGATGTTATTACTGCACACTTTTGGAGTAGTTGATTTCATAAGTTACTAGTATAGGTTCGGTTGCTTGGCATAACACATGGGTGCTTGTGGAAGTTACAAGCCTACTGAACTGACCCTCAAGAGTGTCTATATGGAGATGTTTTTATCCAAATGTATTTGGAAGAATCTTTGTAATGATTGCACGAACTAATCTTATAACTTGAGATCTTCACCAACCTTATATGTGAACCATGTGGTATTGATGCCGACCTGAGTCATCCTATTAAGGATTACCAATAGAAGAGTGATTGGGTTACATGAAGAATATATTAAAGTTGTGAGAGATACAACAAAATGTTAGTAATATGTCATACATTCATTAGATTATGACTCTAATAATTCTATGTAAACTTACATTGAATGGAATAAAATGAAAATCATTTATTATATAAGCGTATTGTCATTATCTTTACTTAGATAATTTGTATAATAAAGTACGTGGAATGATTTATATAAGAACCAGACAGAGCTTTGATCTATGAGATCCTATCACTCATAAATATTCTCTCATGGAATTATCAATAATAAGGGTATTGATAATCTAGATAGACTGGCATGATGTTTCTATTGTCAACTCATGAGGTAGCTGATCTCATAAGCTACTAGCATAGTTTAGATGCTTTGTGTCATATATGAATTATTGTGGCAATTAAGAAGTATATTGAACCGACTTTAAGAGAGTTTTCATATGGAGATGTTCTATCCCATATGTCGATGGAAGACTACTGGTAACGATATATGAACTAATTCTAAGACTTAAGGTCTTCAATAATCTTATGTGGAAGTTTTGTAACTTTGACACTGACCCAAGTCATCATTTAAGGACTACAAATAAATGGGTGATTGAGTTATATGATAACATATGAAGACTATGGAACAAATAGAGGATCGCAAACTCATGATAAACATATGTTTAGTAATTTTAATATTCCATTGTGCAGTTGACAGAAGTGATTATATAAATCCATAGCCATGGATGGAAATTTTCATATTGCATATTTGTCTTTAATGATAACAAATCATGTATCAATGGTGTTTTGATAAAAAAAAAAAAATCATACATAAATAATCATGAAGTGCAAACATAAAAAATTAGCTTAAGATCGAGAATAAAGAAGACTGGTAATAGATTTATCTCTTTATGATCTTGTAAAACTTGTTTAAGTAATATTATACATGATAAGCACCTAAGAGCTCAAATGAATTTTCATGTGCATCTCTTACAAAATTACATGTTTTCATCAAATGATAAAAGATAATTTTGATCTTAAATGTCAAATATTTTTCGAACATTTGGAACTTCAAAAAAAATATTTGATTTTGATGAAATAGTCATTTTTTAACTTTAAAATATTTTTATTCAAGTTATATCATCTTTTGATTTTGAAATGAGACTAAAATGTATTATTTTTAGAATTCTGGCAATACTGGTCGACTTATAAGTCAGCCTATATCGGTCCGAACCTTAGCAGATCTCAGAAAAAATCTAAAAACAGGGAATCGGTCCATCGATTAGTTAGATTTGATCGACCAAACTTGCTAAAATTTGATCGTTAGCTCGCAATGTTCATATGCCACGTGATCACTTTAAATGTCTAATCCTTACGAATTAAGACGTCCGATCTTTGGCAGAAAATATCATAACATATAGTTTTCAAGGCCATTTATAAATTGGAATACTTGTCGTCATTTTTCTTTTGTTTAAAGATTTTCAAATCATTCATACAATATATTTTGATCATCCAAATAGTTTTTACTTGCTTAAATCATAATTAAGCTCAATCAAATGCTTAACTTATAATATTTACTCATTTAGAACTTATTCATTTGTTGGTTGTAATAAACAATCTTGGGTCATCTTTGATCCCTTAAAGAAGAATTGTAAATGTTTGATCCACACCCAAAAATTAGATTGGGTCATTTTAGAAGTCAATAAAAAAGAATTACGAGGGTTTCATTAGATAATGAGAAGCCAAGTATTTAGTCAATCCTCTTAAGAATTTCTTGAAATGTGGACATAAATAAGGTTTATGAACCACGTAAAAATCATTGTGTGCAATCTCTAACAACATTTCTTTACTTTATTTTGTTATATTGCACATATTTTGATGTTTGGGTGTTTGTTGAATGAGTGATATTTTAGCTTTAAATTTTTGAATTAATTTGAATATCATTTGTTGAGATTATTGAGTTTTTGGATAGAGTTGGGGGCTTGGAGTATTGTGTTGTGTTGAATTTAGAAGTGTTAGCCTTGATTTGTTAAATTGAGGTTAATTAAACTTTAGAATTTTTAATACCCAATTCATCACCTCTTAGGTTATTTAAACCATACCCTTAAGAAATTTCAATTGATATCAGAGCGATCTGTTCTTCATCATAAGATTAATTATTCGAAGCTAAAGATTCGATATGAAAATTCATTGTAGTACTTACTACTCGAAAGGACAATCCATATTTATATCCTATATTTTGATGGAACTAATCAACCATATTTGAGAATTATAATGAGCCTATTTTTAAAATCCATGAATTATGCTATATGGGATTTAGTTAGTGAGACCCCTTTTGAACCCACTAAGGTTGATATAGATGGTGAATCAATAGCCAAACCCTATAGTGAGTAGAATAGGGAGGATAAGTATGGCAATACAAACAGTGAATGATCTTAGTAGTTTATGTCTAGAATCTAGATGACCTTATTAGATCACTTATCTCATATGATGAGGAGATAGAAATGATAGACTTGAAGTGGAAAGTAAGAAAGAAATTTTATTGAAGGATTCTACTGTTCATGAGGAGAATGATGATGAGAAGAATGATAAAAAGAATGAAAACAATAGGCCAAATGTTGAGAAAATTTTGAAAAATTCTCATTTATAAGAAATCATTCTACCCCGATCAATTCTCTGCGGATCACTTACTACATTTACGAAAAATCGAGTCATACATCTAATAAATACTTTCACAAAAAGGAGAAAAATTAGAAGAAGAAAGTATTGAAGGCCAAATGGGATGACAGTGATCAAAATCAGGTATTAATTAATAATTTTGTAAGAAATTATTTAATTTCAAAATCCCCAAAGTTTTGAGTTGTGAATTTATGTAATTATACTAGGGATTTAAAAGAAAATAGGGAAATTATCAATGGTCCATCGGATTCAAGAAAACACCTCGGTTTTTAATTTATCATCGGTCAATCAGAACATTTTCAAATTGTTACTTTTTGGTGTAAATTTTTTTTTTCATAATTAATTTTTGGGTATATAACATTCAAAATTACTAAATGTTCATTTTTAAAAACTTAGAATTGACCGCTGATAAATTTAAAAAACAATATACTTTATATTTTTTTAATTAAAAATCGGAGGGACCATTGACAGTTTCCCAAAAAAATATTAATATTCAAGTTATTATAATATTTAAGTGACAGGGATTCCCCATTGGGGCAGTACAATCCAAAGGATTCCAAATAAAATTTCTTGCTCATAAATAAGGATGACAGAGGGTAGGGTTTGGTGCGGGTTTGCCATTACCAAACATATACCTGTATATGTAAATAAATTATCAAACACGCACCATATCCGTTGCGGGTTTTAATTTTCATTACCAAACCCGCACCCGCATATAAAAATAAATTACCAAACTCGCACTGGTATCCAGCAGATTTTTTGAGGGTTTTTAAAATATTTAATTCCTTTATGCTCTTAATAATACAATCTTTTTAATTAAATATTCATATTTTTTCATAACATACAAAAAAAAATGTATTTGACAGTTTACAAAGTAAGACACATAAATAAAAGTTTAAAATATTTATAACATAATGTCAAATTCATATTATCACAATTATATACATGAATCACTAGTTGAATATCTTTCATTATGTTAAATTCATATCATCAAAATTATTGAACCATGATTAAAAGTAATTCAAAAATATTAAGAAATAGCAATTCAAAAATTTTAAGTTAGTGAGTCCATTTATATAAGGGTTTTTTTTTGCCCTAAAGATATAAAACAAAAAAAAAAATTAAGCTTGCGGGTATCGCTGGTTTTGCTTAATTACCAAACCCGCAACGAGTTTTATTTTAAATTACCAAACCCGCATCAAACCCGTTTAAATATTTACCAAATCCTACCCATTACGAGTGGGTTTTTACGAGTTTACGAATTTATGGGCGAAATTGCCATCCCTACTCACAAAGATCTCTGTCAGAGTTGCACTACTGTAACTTGTCTAGCCTTTTTCTAAAATAACAATTAAATTTTAATTTCGAAGTTGTTAATAACTACTGTATGCATTAATTAAAATTTGAATATTGTGTAGCAATTACATGGCCTGTCAATTTGTGATTTGAATAATTAGGCCGCCAACTATATATGTTTATTTGTTTAATTAAAGGGAAATTGTGACTTTCTCCCTCACTGTTTTTAATATATATCACTTTTTCCTCATTTTTTACATAACATTCCATTACCCCTGTTGACTTTAAAAATTAAGATTATTTTATAATTTTAACCTTAGTTACTAACAATTTTTTTTTTTTTGAAATCGTTGGAAACTCCACCGTCAAACCATCTCTTTCGGACTTAAGCGGAGCATGTAAAACCCTCGATTGTCCCAGACTCTTACAAGAAACACACTCTCTGGATTCGAACTCATGACCTCAAGGTGAGATCCTGAACCCTACATTATCAAACCACGCCCCTTGGGGACCTTAGTTACTAACACAAACATGATAACTGATGATTTATTATAAACTTATTAATAATAAATGCGGTTAAATTGACATAATATTATATCGAATATCATGTAAATATATTAATAGTTAAGGGTAAAATTATATATATATATATATATATCTTACTTTTTTAGGCGACGGATTAATAAGGTATGTTATAAAAATATTAAAGGAGAAAATGATATATACTAAAATAGTAGGAGAAAAATAGCAATCTCCATTAATTCATTTCTTTTAGGTGGGGATTATTCGTTTTTAATTATTAGTAAGGAAAATGATTTCTTGGAATGTCTTTTCTGGTGAAGTGTAAAGGTCAAAAGATGTGGAAGCTATTGACAATAATCTGACATATTAAATGTTTAATTCAAATTTTTAATTGATAAAATTTAAGATGATCGGTGTGAATAGATAGAGGTAGAGCTAATCTTCAAATCATTAATTAGCAACTTCATTTGAAAGATATGCCTCCTTTAGGGAAGCTAATGTGCGCATTAATTAATAATCACAATAATTTGAGCTTTAATCATAGACCTTTTATTTATTTATTTATTTTAGAAATATTGAAAATTTCACCGTAAAATTACCTGATTCGGAATTAAGCGGAGCATGTAAAATCTCTGGATATCTCAGACTCTTACAAAGAAATGCACTATTTGGATTCGAACTCAGGACCCGACAATCAAATTTTAAGCCGTTTGCTACCAAATCACACCTCTTGGGAGCCATAGAACTTTTTATTTTGACCGGTTAAGCACCAATTATTAATTACAATAATTTGTGCTTTAATCAAAGACCTTTGTATTTTGACTTGTTTTGGTAGAAAATTAAAGCAATATTTGTGTTCAATTATAAACACGGCTGAAATAAACAATTAAACTCAAAATATAAATATTGGGTAATCCTCAAATGATTTTTATGAACAAAACGTGTGAATCTTTGAATCAAGTGTTGACGAAATGCTTTCATATGATGAATCAAGTGTTGAGGATATGCTTTCATATGATAAATCAAATATTAACTTCCAATTATCTTTACCATTTGAATTTTGTAGAGTTTCCTATCCATACGAAACCCTATGCCATTTCAAAATCATTCAACAAAAACTATGTATTTTACCATTTATACCATAATAAAAATCAATGTTTCTAGGAGTTTTGAAAGTTTGGTCTCTTTATATCGCTTTACACAAAATGGATAGAAGTAATACAATTATGGTGCATTTACGTATTCGTAATCGGAATAAAATAAAATCGGAATGAGTTGGAATGAGAATAGTAAATCGAAACAAGAATAAATTGTTTACTTAATTGTAGGAATCGAAATCGGAATGAAGTAATATTATCATTGATGTGTTTACTTTATCTAGTAATGAAAATGAATTGTTAAAAAGTTACAAAAATACCCTTAATTATAATTATATATTAATTATTATTATTTTTTAATGTATTAAATTACTAAATATGAAATTATTATTTTAATAAATTATTATTTTATTAAAATGTTAAATATTATTTTATTATTAAATATTATTAATTTCATTTATTATTTATAAATTAAGTATTAATTAAGTAAAACTTTATTAATTAATTATTAATGTATTAAATTACTAAATATTAATTTATTCTTTTTTTAAATTATTATTTTATTTTAATAATAAATATTAATTTATTATTAATTATTAATATATTTTATTGATTATTTATTAATTAATATTAATTAATTACTTTATGGGCTATATTATAATTTCTCATCAATAATGAAAATGTGAATCTCATTCCTCATTCCCAAATATGTCGGCCCCTATGTGTACCATAAGGGGTTTAGGTATCCATGTGAGTAAAGTCACGATTCTTAAAGGTTTGGCCAAAGTCAATCACATATGGTGGATCACATCAGTTATGAAGAATAGTGGACATGTAGACATGAGATATGCACATCAGAATGTATTATATGTTTCCTAAGCACAACTCGGATAGCCTATAATGGAGGGATTGTTAAACATATGTGATGACCTCGACTTGTACAGTTCAGAAAGGTCGTTCGTGTTCTTCGCGAATTCGGAGATGGCCGAATTAAGTACATATTGGCTAGGCTTATATGACGAACGTGTTTGAACTTAGAGAGTCCCAATATGAAGTGTACTCATTGAGCACTTAGGTAGCCGATTAATTTTGATAAAAAATAATATTCTATATTATAATTATCAACTAAGATAATCAAGTGTTATTGGATAACATTGATTATTTACTTTGAGCTAATTTAATTAATTGGATTAATTCAATAAGTATACAATGGCTCAATTGTAAAATCATAATTATCTCTACCATTTGAGGATATTATGGTAATTGTTAGTATGTAATAATATGTAGTTTTGGCTTGATTTAATTGGATTAAATCAAAGTGACAAATATTGAACTAATCCATTTCCTAATCATTCTCTTGATTTAATTGGATTAAATCGAAGTGGTAGATAATGGAGATTAGTCACACCTAATTATACATATTTCGACAAATTAGATTAAGTCCACCTAAAAGTTGATTACAACTTTTATTAATTAAAAATTACATAAGTTTTTCTATAAATAGCAAGCTTTAGGAAGATTTTAATTAGGCAAAGCAAAAGCTTGAGAAAGCTAAATACAAGCAAGAGTTAAAGAAATTAGCCTAAGTTAGAGAAGTGTTTAGATAAGCTTTGTGAAATCTCTACAATATTTTAATTAGGAGAAATCAAGATTGGATCTCGGAGTGAAGTTTGCTAGCATTGGAATCAAGATTGGATCTTGGAGTCAATCTTGCTAACTTTGGAACTTCTCCACAACATTTCAACAATGAAAAGTAGATTGGATATTTGAATCAACCTTGCTAGGTAAGTTTGATATTCTCCAAAAGATATATTTTTCATTAGTGAGACATATAGTGATGAATTATGTATTAGATATATAATATTGAAATTAGGCTAATTAATTGTGTTGGATGCTTTCGAAGTATAAACACAATATGCTTGTAATTGAGTCAAAATATTTATGTTAGACATAAACATAAAATTAGAGTTTGGAACTCTAGATAATAGCTTAGAGCTAATGCTACAATTCTAGAATCATTTGACCACCTTTGGGTGACCTAGAATTATTCACGAGTCATTTCATTATTGGATTCTAATTTGGTTTGTGTTTTGAATTTAAAATTTACCCAAGTGCGTATTTAGAATAAATTTATATTTTTATAAAAATATTTGATATTTTGAAAAACTTGATTTTCGTTCTATAATATGTGTTATGTTTGGTTTTGAAATTAATATTATTTTGGGTGATTTTAAATGTGTTAAAGGTTTTTTTAAATTAAAAAAAAAACATTACCTAAAGCAATTGATCCATTCAGTGCATGCGCTGAAGTGCATGTGCGCGACAATACACGTCCTCTCCGATTTTATCCTGATTGTGGTTTTTCGGATTATGTTTTATCCCCGATTTTCCTTAACGACTCGTAATGGAATATGGTATTTGTAGGCACTGCATTTTTACATATAAATCCCTATGATGAGTCTCATTTTGGAGACACTACCTTTTAAGTCACGAAGGTCACGGGAAACGGACATCGGAAGGGGAAATTCAGAATAAACAAGGTTCACTGTTTTCGTTGGTGCTGCGTTCGTTACTTCGTTCGAACGTCAGACAGATTGCGGACGTTCGTGCCACGTTCGAGTAAGCGTTCGAACGGTGTCGGTAATTCTGGTTTTGCTGCTAGCCTCACATTAAGCCCAATTCGCCTAAACCTTGGCCCACACGCCCAAGCCCACTTAAAAACATATTTAACACATGGTGAAATCAAAACAAATCTAAAAATCCATACCAAATTAAATAAAATACTTACACAAATTAAAGAAATTGCATGCCTAATTAAAATTAATCAACAAACTAAATGCCTAATCTAAACCAATCAAATATAATCATACCAAGTTAAAATCAATCAACCAATATATTATTCCCAAACATAAAATATTGTATGCCTAATCAACATAAACTAAATATTCAACCTCCCTAATCCAAGCCAATCAAATCCATTGCTTTCCTTGTCCAACACCAAATCATATCCCTTTTTAAATACACAAATCCCTTTCCTTGTCAAGCCTAACCATTTGCCTATAAAAAGAACCCTTCACCAACCTTCTCAAGGCTAGCTAGTTCATTCACACAAAAAAGCCTCCTCTCTCCACTCTCTCTAGAGTTCACGACCATTACAGAAAAAGAGAAGAAAAGAATATCCAACCATTTTCCCCTAGCTCACATACAAAACACAGACAACACACACAACACACAGACCCTAACCCTTGAAATCAGCCCTGAACAGCACCGAAACTACCCCTGAAATCAGTCCCAACAGCAGCCCTAAACACACACCAAAACAGTCCCCTAAATTACCAAAAAACAGTAACCAGAACATCCCAAAAACAGTAACTAAAACACAGCAGAAAATAGTAGCAACGGCAGAGAATCAGAGTCAAAAGCAGCAGCAAAAGACGGAGAAAGATGACTCAAAACAGTGAGACAACGAACGAAAACAGTGAACCAGTGAACCGGAAGAGTTGCGAGCGATAGCCCTTCCAACGGCCGTGAAACGCGAGTCCGAGAGACGACTTAAAAGGTTAGACCTGAGGGCCCTTTTTCATTAGTTTATATTCGTGTCTTTTATTATTGAATTTTATTCGCATGAGAGTCGTTTATGGATGCATGTTCTGGCTTGAATGAAATGGAAGAGTGTCGTCTCTTGTGGTATATAGGATGGAAACCCAGACGTAAATTCCGTAGCCGAATCCGAATGGACGGTAGTGCGGTCTGTACTTGGGATACAACTCCACGTACCACTTGAGTAAACGGCACCTTCTCTTGTTTTGTGTTGCTTAGTTTATTTAATTCTTGTCATTTAAATTCTGCATGTTGTTCATTCCCGTATGATACGATCGAGTGCATGGGCTTAGTAAGTGCGATGAAAGGTTCCCTAATTGGAGGGTTAAAATCCTTCACCACGATGCTCTGCCGCACCGATTGATGTGTGTTCGGTTGAATGCGAAATACGTTCAATCGGACATACTTAGTTTGATATGATTGTCTTTATTTTCGTATGCATGATTCAACCGAGCGCATGGGCTTAGTAAGTGCGATGTGAGATCCCCTATGGGGAGGGGCTAAAGCCCTTTACCACGAGGCTTTGCCGCGCCGGTTGATGTGTGTCCGTTGAATGCAAGATACGCTCAATCGGGCATACTAAGTTGATATGATTGTCTTTATTTTTGTATGTATGATGTGATGCGACGCGCATGGGCTTAGTATGTTGGTCTAAAGGTCCTCTCTTTGAGAGATCAAGAGCCCCAAAAGGCCGCCTTTACGGCAGTACTTCGCCGCGCCCCTTTATTTTGTTGTTCATGTATTGCGTCCCATTTCATGCATCAGGTCTGTTCCCGTTCGAACGCGTTTACGAATGCAACTCGAACGCGCATGCATTTTTGCCTTATCATGCATCAGGTCTCATTTACGTTCGAACGCGTTCACGAACGCCATACGAACGCGAGCATTCTGTTTCATTTCTGTTCGAACGCGTTCACAAGCGCCACACGAACGTGAGCATTTTGTTTCGTTTCCGTTCGAACGCGTTATCAAACGCCACACGAACGCGAACCTTCTGTTTACCGTTCGAACGCGTTTACGAACGCTACACGAACGCGCACACACTGAACTGAGTCTGTCTTATCATATTCATGCATAATTGCCTCTTGGTTGATCTTTCATGTGTTATATAGCCAACTGTATCATTCGTATTCCTACATTTATCCATTCTATGTGTTCTTGGGATTGTATTCAAGCATGATTAGGCTGTTAGCATGTTATTTGGTTAATAGGTTCATGAGATAGTACTCAAGCATGATTAGGTTGTTATTAGTTTTCCATATCATAGGATTGAAATATGTTCATGAGATTGTCATGTGATGTTGCATGTTGTGATGAACTTGTTGATGTATACATACGAATCTAGAAGCATGATACCCTTGGAAATAAATGTTATTTAAGCCTGGTTAAATTATTACATAAATCATTTTATTACAAGTGACATAAGTAAGGGACCATTCCGAACCCAACGGTTTGAGGTCTTCCCTTGCGAGGGGTGAGTGCGGCCTTAAATCTTTGTCCCGGTTCACACCGGGTGGCGACTCCATGTTATTTAGTACTTCCCAACTAGTACCGCGAGCCTAGGAAGCGGCGTCGCCCAGGTAGCTGTGTGTTCCCACAGTCTGGCGACTCCACTGGGGATAGAGAATTGGCCCCGAAATATTGACTTGTGATGTTTGGATTTATGTTTTAATTGACCGTGTCTATAGTGGATAAAGTGAGGGTTTAATCAAGGCATTTTGAGCCTAGGTAATGGTTTGGTGTCTTCCTTCATTCACTACCTTTCTAGAAGGAAAAGCTGTGAAGGCACCTAGATAGCCATCTACTCGTAGCCTATTGTGATGGACTAATTGGAGGACTCGTTGTTTATTCCTGACAACAAGCGATAAGAGCCTAAGAGGCTTGGGTATTTAAGTGAGCATCACTCCACCTTCCCTCTGGGGGATCTACAACGGGAAATCCATTTGACAATCCGTCACACACCATAGCTCATTGGCACGTACCTTAGTGTATAAAAAAGGGTGCGCCCACTTGGTTGCTCGAACCCTTGAGTGGGGAGACCTAGTTGTGGGTCATCCTTCGCCAGTGAGAGCCTTTGTCTATACTCTTACTAACCCACCCATAGACCGGGTTGGCTAAAGTAACAATTATTTCCTTGGATATGTGCTTGTGGACCATCCTCATTTGGATGCAGTTGGACTATTGTCAGAAATGCGGGCTTGCTGGGCCATTTAAACTGGGGCAAGTTCGTACCTTATGACTATTAGGCCCAAAGCTTCTGAAATGTTGATGGGCCATACTGTAGAAATTATTATGTTTGCATTATCTTCATTATATGTTTGTGTTTAGGAACATTATCATTTGGATACGGTTGGGCTTCTTGCCATGAGATGTGAACTTGTTGGGCCATTTAAACTGGGACGAGTTCACTCCTATGACAGTTAGCCCAAAAGCTTCTGAAATGATGATGGGCCGATTTGTGTGAGAATTTTAATGAGTTGATATATTCCTTGTATCATATGCATCTCATGCACCCCATGCATACATACATCATGTTAACCCTTGTGTTCTGAAAGCCATCATAGATACATGTTGGTTAGGGAAGAGGACAGACTTGTCAAAAGACCAAGCAGCCACCAAGAGTACTGGCAGAAGACCTAGCCCAACGGGATAGGAAACCCAATCATGCATGCATGCATACACGTAACATATTTGCATCCTTTTTGTGTTTGTTCTGTTTTGTAATAATAGGTTTCAAAAGAAAAAAAGAAAGCGTCAAAAGTCAAACCAATCAGGAACATCGACAGTACTGTATCAGTCTGGGGGCGAGGCCCGTATCAGTATCAGCCTTAGGGCGAGGCTCATATCAGTAGTATCAGTCTGGGGGCGAGGCCCATATCAGCAATATCAGTCTTGGGGCGAGGCCCGTATCAGTATCAGTCTTGGGGGCGAGGCCCATATCAGCAATATCAGTCTTGGGGCGAGGCCCGTATCAGTATCAGTCTTGGGGCGAGGCCCATATCAGCAGTATCAGTCTTGGGGCGAGGCCTATATCAGTATCAGTTTGGGGGCGAGGCCCATATCAGCTGTATCAGTCTGGGGGCGAGGCCCATATCAATATTAGTTTAGGGCGAAGCCCACATCATTCTGCGGCCGAGGCCCACATCAGCAGAATTTTGGAATGGATACAGGGAATGAATCCCAGGGCCGAGGCCCACATCAGCAGAATTTTAGAATGAATCCCAGGGACGAGGCCCACATCAGCAGAATTTTGGAATGAATCCCAGGGCCGAGGCCCGCATCAGCAGAATTTTGGAATGAATCCGAGGGTCGAGACCCACATCAGCATCAATCTGGGGGCGAGGCCCATGTCAGTAGCAGTTGGGGCCCGAGGCCCACATCAAACACAGTTTGGGAATGAGTCACAGGGTCGAGGCCCACATTACATCAGATCAGTTCTGCCGAGAATGGCACTCCGAGAATGGAGATATAGTCCGGGAATGGACAGCTCGGGAATGAGCACGCCGAGGATGGCACTCCGAGAATGGAGATATAGTCCGGGAATGGGCAGTTCAAGAATGAACAAGCCGAGGATGGCACTCCGAGAATGGAGATATAGTCCGGGAATGGGCAGTTCAAGAATGAACAAAGCTGAGGATGGCACTCCGAGGATGGAGATATAGTCCGAGAATGGACAGTTCAAGAATGAACAAGCCGAGAATGGCAATCCAAGAATGGAGCAGAGTTCAAGAATGAACAAGTCGGAAATGACACTCCGAGAATGGAGATATGGTCCGGGAATGGACAGTTCAAGAATGAATAAGCCGGGAATGGCACTCCAAGAATGGAAGCACGGTTCGTGAATGAACCACCTTACAGTAACGGTTCAGGAATGAACCACCTCACGATAACAGTTCAGGAATGAACAACTTACAGTAACAGTTTGGGAATGGACCACCTACAGTAACGGTCCAGGAAGAAAGCCTGCATTCAGCTCAGTACGGGAATAAAGCCCACATTCAGTACAGTTCAGGAAGAAAGCCTACAAACTCGGGAATAAAGCCCACATTCAGTACAGTTCGGGGACAAAGCCCACAGTTAACACAGTCAGGGAACAAAGCCCAGGGGAATAAAAGCCTCATGTCAGTATAGTTTGAGAACAAAGCTCAAGAGGAAGAAAGCCTCATATCAGTATAAATTTGAGAACAAAGCTCAAGGGGAAGAAAGCCTCATGTCAGTACAGTTCGAGAATAAAGCTCGGGAGGAATAAAGCCTCATCTCAACAGTTCGGGAATAAAGCTCGGGAGGAATAAAGCCTCATCTCAACAGTTCGGGAATAAAGCTCGGGAGGAATAAAGCTTCATCTTAACACAGTTCGAGAACAAAGATCGGAGGAATAAAGCCTCATCTCAACAGTTCGAGAACAAAGCTCGGAGGAATAAAGCCTCATCTCAACAGTTCGGGAATAAAGCTCGGGAGGAATAAAGCCTCACCTCAGCAGTTCGGGAATAAAGCTCGGGAGGAATAAAGCCTCATCTTAACACAGTTCGAGAATGAACAAGCCGGGAATGGCACTCCAAGAATGGAAGCACGGTTCGGGAATGGACCACATCACAACACGGTTCGGGAATGAACCAAGGGTCGCAGCACCTCACCACCCAAATCAACTCAACACATGGTAAGTCAAGTGGCAGCTGGCGAGCCAGGTAAGTAGAAATGCATTGCATAACTTTGATAGGATTGTCACTGTTGCACATTACACAAGTCCCATCAAAGTGGGGGCGACTGTAGGCACTGCATTTTTACATATAAGTCCCTATGATGAGTCTCATTTTGGAGACACTACCTTTTAAGTCACGGAGGTCACGGGAAACGGACATCAGAAGGGGAAATTCAGAATAAACAATGTTCACTGTTTTCGTTGGTGCTGCGTTCGTTACTTCATTCGAACGTCAGGCAGATTGCGGACGTTCGTGCCACGTTCGAGTAAGCGTTCGAACGGTGTCGGTAATTCTGGTTTTGCTGCTAGCCTCACATTAAACCCAATTCGCCCAAACCTTGGCCCACACGCCCAAGCCCACTTAAAACACATATTTAACACATGGTGAAATCAAAACAAATCTAAAAATCACATACCAAATTAAATAAAATACTTACACAAATTAAAGAAATTGCATGCCTAATTAAAATCAATCAACAAACTAAATGCCTAATCTAAACCAATCAAATATAATCATACCAAGTTAAAATCAATCAACCAATATATTATTCCCAAACATAAAATATTGTATGCCTAATCAACATAAACTAATATTCAACCTCCCTAATCCAAGCCAATCAAATCCCTTGCTTTCCTTGTCCAACCAAATCATATCCCTTTTTAAATACACAAATCCCTTTCCTTGTCAAGCCTAACCCTTTGCCTATAAAAAGAACCATTCACCAACCTTCTCAAGGCTAGCTAGTTCATTCACACAAAAAAGCCTCCTCTCTCCACTCTCTCTAGAGTTCACGACCATTACAGAAAAAGAAAAGAAAAGAATATCCAACCATTTTCCCCTAGCTCACATACAAAACACAGACAACACACACAACAGCCCCTAACCCTTGAAATCAGCCCCTGACAGCACCGAAACTACCCCTGAAATCAGTCCCAAACAGCAGCCCTAAACACACACCAAAACAGTCCCCTAAATTACCAAAAAACAGTAACCAGAACATCCCAAAAACAGTAACTAAAACACAGCAGCAAAACAGTAGCAACGGCAGAGAATCAGAGTCAAAAGCAGCAGCAAAAGACGGAGAAAGACGACTCAAAACAGTGAGACAACGAACGAAAACAGTGAACCAGTGAACCGGAAGAGTTGCGGAGCGATAGCCCTTCCAACGGCCGTGAAACGCGAGTCCGAGAGACGACTTAAAAGGTTAGACCTGAGGGCCCTTTTTCATTAGTTTATATTCGTGTCTTTTATTATTGAATTTTATTCGCATGAGAGTCGTTTATGGATGCATGTTCTGGCTTGAATGAAATGGAAGGGTGTCGTCTCTTGTGGTATATAGGATGGAAACCCAGACGTAAATTCCGTAGCCGAATCCGAATGGACGGTAGTGCGGTCTGTACTTGGGATACAACTCCACGTACCACTTGAGTAAACGGCACCTTCTCTTGTTTTGTGTTGCTTTAGTTTATTTAATTCTTGTCATTTAAATTCTGCATGTTGTTCATTCCCGTATGATACGATCGAGTGCATGGGCTTAGTAAGTGCGATGAAAGGTTCCCTAATTGGAGGGTTAAAATCCTTCACCACGATGCTCTGCCGCACCGATTGATGTGTGTTCGGTTGAATGCGAAATACGTTCAATCGGACATACTTAGTTTGATATGATTGTCTTTATTTTCGTATGCATGATTCAACCGAGCGCATGGGCTTAGTAAGTGCAATGTGAGATCCCCTATGGGGAGGGGCTAAAGCCCTTTACCACGAGGCTTTGCCGCGTCGGTTGATGTGTGTCCGTTTGAATGCAAGATACGCTCAATCGGGCATACTAAGTTGATATGATTGTCTTTATTTTTGTATGTATGATGTGATGCGACGCGCATGGGCTTAGTATGTTGGTCTAAAGGTCCTCTCTTTGAGAGATCAAGAGCCCCAAAAGGCCGCCTTTACGGCAGTACTTCGCCGCGCCCCTTTATTTTGTTGTTCATGTATTGCGTCCCATTTCATGCATCAGGTCTGTTCCCGTTCGAACGCGTTTACGAACGCAACTCGAACGCGCATGCATTTTTGCCTTATCATGCATCAGGTCTCATTTACGTTCGAACGCGTTCACGAACGCCATACGAACGCGAGCATTTTGTTTCATTTCTGTTCGAACGCGTTCACAAGCGCCACACGAACGTGAGCATTTTGTTTCGTTTCCGTTCGAACGCGTTATCAAATGCCACACGAACGTGAACCTTCTGTTTACCGTTCGAACGTGTTTACGAACGCTACACGAACGCGCACACACTGAACTGAGTCTGTCTTATCATATTCATGCATAATTGCCTCTTGGTTGATCTTTCCTGTGTTATATAGCCAACCGTATCATTCGTATTCCTGCATTTATCCATTCTATGTGTTCTTGGGATTGTATTCAAGCATGATTAGGCTGTTAGCATGTTATTTGGTTAATAGGTTCATGAGATAGTACTCAAGCATGATTAGGTTGTTATTAGTTTTCCATATCATAGGATTGAAATATGTTCATGAGATTGTCATGTGATGTTGCATGTTGTGATGAACTTGTTGATGTATACATACGAATCTAGAAGCATGATACCCTTGGAAATAAATGTTATTTAAGCCTGGTTAAATTATTACATAAATCATTTTATTACAAGTGACATAAGTAAGGGACCATTCCGAACCCAACGGTTTGAGGTCTTCCCTTGCGAGGGGTGAGTGCGGCCTTAAATCTTTGTCCCGGTTCACACCGGGTGGCGACTCCATGTTATTTAGTACTTCCCAACTAGTGCCGCGAGCCTAGGAACGGCGTCGCCCAGGTAGCTGTGTGTTCCCACAGTATTTCATTAAAATATTTTCAAAATACACTCATTGTAGACACTACATTTTTGCATGTAAGTCCCTATGATGAGTCTCATTTAGAGGAACTACCTTTTAAGTCGCGGAAGTCGCGGGAAACGGACGTCGGAATGGAAAAAGTCAGAAATCAGTACTTTGTTGGATTTTATTCGCTTGTTTAGTTTCGGGTTCGCTTGTTGGACCTCTATTTTAAAATTCACCCTTGGCCCAAACCCCCACAAACCACACACCAAGCCCACGCATCACTAAAACACGCACCAAGCCCATCTCACCCAAGCCCAATCCAAGAAATAATTAAAACATATTTAAATCCAATTAAGATCCAATTAAATCAAATTCCTAAATTAAATAAATCTCTTCCTAATTTAATAAATCACCTACAAATTTAAATATATTCCCCCACCAAAATACAAATATCATTTCCTTAAATAATTGAATTAAATCCGTCCCTTTTAATTGATTTTTTTCCTTTTTAAAATCTCATGCACAACCATAACCCTAGCTTGTAACTATAAAACATAACACTAATGCAACCCTAAAGAGACCCCCACGGAACAAATAACAAACACAAAATAATAAAACCCAACACTCTCATCCTCTCTCTAAAAAATGGTGATACAAAACAGACGCCCCTCACATTCATAAGACAAGCAGACTTCACTCACAAACCCTAGCCTTACATGAAACAAACCAACCCAACTCACGCAGCCCTCCATTCACCAACGTGAACCTCACCAGCCCTCTAACACTCACCAACCCTCAAGTCATCCTTATCAAAATCTCATAATCACACGCTCAGCCTGATCATCTCTTAAACTCTCGGCAAAGCCACACCAACAAGGCCACGTTAAGCCACCACACACTCAGCCTCACGTCCCTTACACAAAGTAAACTGCCCCCTTCACCGAACCAGAACAACACGAGCATCCCACTAACGTTACCAACCCCACTCAATCAGATCACGCCCTTCAATAGCCAGCAAGCCACTGACCGATTAAGCTAAGCACACGCATAAAACCCTAGACATGTCCCTCTCTTCATGCGACACTACCAAACCAAACAACAATTGACCACGCACAAACCAGTCCAAAAATAGTACGAAAACAACCCATGTAGTCCACCAAAAATCACCTTTGAATCACTGAAAACTATCCCCCAAAAATCACCCTTGAACCCGCAAACTGCCCCCGCAAATTACACCTCTTTACCGCAAACCAGTCCACCAAAAAATTGCACTCAAAACTGCCAAAACAGTAGCCAAATCGACCCCAAAACAGCAGCAAAACAGCAGCGAAATGGAGTGAAAATAGTAGCCCGAGCAGTGAAACAGCGAGGAAAGACGTGAACCAACGAACCGAAAGAGTTGCGGAGTTTTGGCCCTTCCGACGGTCTTGTAACGCGATTACGAGAGTCGACATAAAAGGTTAGACCTGATGGCACCTTTTTTATTTATTTTTATTCATATTTTAATTGTTTATTGAAATTTTCTTCGCATGAGAGTCGTTGGTTAGTGTGTGTTGTGGCCCTTGAATGAATGGAAAATGTGTCGTCTCTCGTGGTATATAGGATGGAAACCCAGACGTAAATTCCGTAGCCGAATTCGAATGGACGATAGTGCGGTCTGTACTTGGGAGACAACTCCACGTACCACTTGAGCAAACAGCACATATTTTGCTTTATTTTATCTTGTGTATTTATTATCCGCATTTTATATTCCGCCATTTATTTTCTGCAAGTTATTTGTTTATGTGTTGATGATATAGTGCACATGGGCAAAACAAGTTGGATTAAAGGTCCTCCATTTTGAGGGATAAAAAGCCTAAGGGCTACCTTTGCCACGATGTGTTTGATTAAATATGAGATATGTTTAATCGAATATACGAAGTCCTATATTGTTGTCTTTACTTTATATGCATTGTAAGGTAATACGCATGGGCCAACTAGGGTGGATTAAAGGTCATATATTCGAGGGAAATGCCTAAAGGCTACATTTACCACGATGTTTTGCCGCGCCGGACGAAGTATGTTTGGTTGAATATGAGATATGTTTAATCAGACATACGAAGTTCCACATTATTGTCTCATTCATTTGTATGCATGGTAATATAATGCGCATGGGCTAACTAGGGTGGATTAAAGGTCCTCTATTCGAGGGAAAATACTTGAAGGCTACCTTTACTACGATGTTTTGATGCGCATTTTATTATGTCATTTACCCTTTTGCATATTATTGCTCTATTTACGCATGTATTGCATTCTAGTGCGCATGGGCTAAATAGGGTCGATTAAAGGTCCTCTATTCGAGGGAAAATGCCTAAAGGCTACATTTACCACGATGTTTTGCCGCGCCAGACAAGGTACACTCGATTGAATAGGAAAGAGTTCAATCGGCCACACGGGGTCCTACATTGTGCATTCGTTCATCTATGTATGTGTTTGCGTCGTCTATCAAGCATCAGGTCTGGTCCCGTTCGAACGCGTTCTCAAACGCTACACGAACGTGAACCTTCTGTTTCCCATTCGAACGCGTTTACGAACGCTACTTGAACGCACATGCATTTTGTTTCATCAGGTATTGTCTCGTTCGAACGCGTTCTCAAACGCTATATGAACGTGAACCTTCTGTTTACCGTTCGAACGCGTTTACAAACGCTCCACGAATGAGATTTCATATGTTTCATCACATTTCATGCACAATTATTTCTTGGGTGATTTCTCTTGCATTACGTAATTAATCATACCATTCCATTATTGACACTTTTACTACTATCATCTATTTGTATTCCCGCATTTATCTATTTGATGTGTTCGTGAGATTGTGTTCAAGCATGATTAGGTTGTTAGTATGTTACTTGTTTCTTAAGCATGATTTAGTCGTTAGTACGTTATTCCTCTATGCATGAATTGGTTATCTTCTTTCGCAATAGGCGTTCAATTTACGTTTATGTTTAGGATGTTATTTATTTTTCGTGTTTGATGATTCAACATGTTCATGAGATTATTGTGTGACATCGTATGTTTGCCGTTATGATGATTTATTTTATACATGCGAACTTAGAAATAGAATACTCATGGAAATATATGTTGCGTAGATCCGATTAAATTATTGCACAAATCATTTCATTATAAGTGGCATAAGTAAAGGACCACTACGAACCCAATGGTTTGAGGTCTTCCCGCTGGTGAGTGCGGCCTTAAATCATTTTCCCGGTTCACACCGGGTGGCGACTCCATGTTATTTCTCCGGTTTAGTTCCCCCGCGGGCTATTCCGTACTCCCGACCGGGCAGCGAGCCCGGGACAGCGTCGCCCATTTCTGTGTCCCACACTCATGCTTGATATTCACGAGTTAGACCCACTTCAGTTGGTCGGGGCTCCGATCCGACCCTAAGGGTTCCACTTCTGCCCCAACACAGACGACATGAGTGGATAATCACCATATTCAGACGACATGGATGAATTTTCATCTCCTCCAAATGACATGAAAGGATTGTCATTTCCTCTAAACGACATGGATGAAATGTCATCTACTATCGACTACATGGAATGATTGCCATCTATTCTCCTAATGAGTGCCATCAACTCCAGACTATGTAGGAAGTCATTCATCAGGTCTAGTAGAGTGAAGACTCACATGAACCTTCATCAGGTTTAGTGTAGTGAAAATTATCATGTATATTCATCAGGTCTAGTGGAGTGAAGACTTTCATGAACCTTCATCAGGTTTGATGGAGTGAAGACCCTCAGGGACCTTCATCAGATTCAATCGACCGAAGCCTTATGGACCTTCTTTAGGTTCAGTCGATTGAAGTCTCATGAACTTTCATCAGGTCTAGTGGAGTGAAGACCATTATGTACCTTCATCAGGTCTATTGAAGTGAAGACTCTCATGAATCTTCATTAGGTTTAATAGAATGAAGACCCTCATGGACCTTCATTAGGTTTAATCAATCGGAGTCTCGTAGACTTTCATCGGGTTCAGTCGACTGAAGTCTCATGAACCTTCATCAGGTTTAGTGTAGTGAAGACCATCATGTACCTTCATCAGGTCTAGTGGAGTGAAAATTCTCATGAACCATCATCAGGTCCAATGAAGTGAAGACCCTCATTGAAATTTATCAGATTAAGTCGTGTGAAGTTTCATGGATCTTCATCAGTTCCAGTAGAGTGAAGACCCTCATGTATCTTCATCAGGAGTGAAGACTCTCTTGGGCCTTCATCAGGTCTAGTGGATTGAAGACCATTATCATGTACAATAGAGTGAAGATCCTCATTCACCTTCATCATGTCCAGTCAACCAAAGTCTCATGGATCTTCATCAATTTTAGTGGAGTAAGGATTCTAATACACTTTCATCAGATATAGTGGAGTGAAGACTCACATGCACTTTCATCAGGTCTGGTGGAATAATGTCTCTCATGTACATAGACCTTCATCAACCAGCTTGTAAAGCAAATCATTTCTCTCAATCGACCCGAGCATACCATTCTAATCGTCTGGCAAGTCCAGTCGACCATAAGCAGACATCCAAAGACCACATCATGGCTCAACTGACAAGGGTCTCCAAACGACAGGTAAAAGTATTTTCTCTTTATTATTAACCATGATTTTTGGTTTCAACCTCGCAGGCAATGTCATACGACATAAATGAAGACATGGACCATCATCTGGTCCAGACGATATAGAAAACTCCTCTGGTCCTTCTCAGAACCAGTCAGCCATAGATTATCCTAGCCTTCATCTGGTCCAGTCAATGATAACATTCCCTATTAATCATGTCGAGTCAAGATCAAGACTGAGACCTTCATCTGGTTCAGACGACCTAGAAGACTCTCATGAACCCTCGTCAGGTCTGGTCGACAAGAGATTATCCTGGTCTTCATCTGGTCCAGTTGATGGGAACATTTCACATGACTCATGTCGAGTCAAGATCAAGACATAGACCTTCATCTGGTCTAGACGACATAGAAAACTCCCCCGGACCTTAGCAGGCCTGGTTGTCTGGAGATTATTCTGACCTTCACCTGGTCTAGTTGACGGGAACATTTTCCATGGCTATTGTCGAGTCAAGATCAAGACCTGGATCTTCATCTAGTCCAGACGACATAGAAGACTCCCCCGGACCCTCAGTAGGTCTGGTCGACTCGAGATTATCCTGGCCTTCATCTGATCCAGTCAACGAGAACATTCCTCATGGCTCATGTCGAGTCAAGACCAAGACTTAGACCTTCATCTAGTCCAGACGACATAGAAGACTCCCCTGGACTCTCAACAGGTATGGTCGATTGGAGATTATGCTGGTCCTGTTGGGGTTGGTGCTCAGAGCACCAATTCCCGGTTGTATTTCTTTGAGAATACTACTGTAAAACGTTTTATTATGAATAATACAAACAGTTTCTATAATATAATATATCTTCTTATATGGTAAAGATGTAATAGACCTTAGGATGATTAGTTATGGTACTATTGTAAAAGCGTCACAACTGACATTGAGTTGTATCATGACGTTGTCATTCTCAGACAGTTACTGGTCAAGGTTTACATTACTTGGTCAGTAAAGTAAATCCGTTGAGACCGGTACATGTCGTATACTGGAATATATGATTCCAATGGTTTCTCAATGAACCATGAGTCTTGGTGACTCGTATAGACGTGTAGGTGTTTATAGCGGATAAATACTGAACGACTCACCGAAGATTCTTAATGGATGGTAAACCAACGTCAATAAGAATCTTCTCGGGTTGAGTATCATTTGTGATTCTTCGACTTGAGATATCAATGTGGGCACATGAGACATCTTCCACACTTGGATGGCAGTCACGTCACCGATCTATTTAGATCAGACCTCCGTCTGTTCGTTGGGTGTGGATAGATCCTCAGGGTGTCCTGTGTGTGTCGAGATAGGATCCGTCAGTTATGTGTACAGAGCATAGGTAGTCCATTTATGATTAGCAATCAGATAAAAACCATGGGCCCGTGGTACACTTTAGAAGGCAGTTTTAAGTGTTATTTTTAAGATTGCTAATAGAGACGTCGACGAGATAGTCCCTATAGAGATTTGACGTTTACATCTATATCTCTGGGATATATCCGAATACTTGTGACAGAGGAATTATACATATGCCATGACCTCGACCTGTATGATTCAGCGAGTTTATCCGTGGTCGTCATAATTTATGGGTGGGTAAATTATGGACACAAAATTGGATTTCGTGACAGATATGCCTGAATCTAGAGAGTCTCACTAATGAAATATACTCGTAGAGCACTAGGGAAATATTTATAAATAATACTGATTATTTATAAGTCGTTTAAATGTTAAACGCAAAATACATGTGAGGGGACCCAATAGTCATTTTCTAATTTTTGTGTATTTGCATTTAATGATAGATTTTATCAAATACACATTAATTAATTATCAAATTGAGATATTTGACTAATATCATAAATATATATGTATTTGATATTTAATGTAAATATAATACATATATTTAATATATTTTTATTTAAATAATTATTTAATTATTAAATAATTAAATTAATTAAAAATATAAATATCCTAAGTTGTGATATTTATTTAAATGACTTTAGTTGCCTTTGTTGACTTGTTCTAAAGTTATTAAAGTTGTAATGATTAAAGATAACAAGTTGATAAAGCTTATTAAATGAAACAAAGATTGAAAAAATATCTAGATATTTTCTTTGCTTCAAATTCGGCCAAAGGCCAATTTTTGGTGAAGTATATATTGTTTGTTTCATTTTTAGGGTTTCATAAGTTCAAATACACAAAATAAACATAAAAGAAAGTTGAGAGAAAAGCTTGAAGGTTCAAAGGAAAAGGCTTGTAAAACTTGGATTTTTGTAAGTCTTTCTTTAAAGCTTTCAACATGAAAATAGTTTCTAACATGCTTGGCATCATTTTGTGTTACTTTGATGTTCTCTCAACTCTTATAGTTTGTGTTTATTTGGTTGTGAACTTGAATGAAAGATTGATGCATGTAAGTAAGCTTAAAATGATTTTAAAGGCTTACTTCTGATTCTTTGGAAATCAAGTTTCCATTCTAGAGTTGTTGAACCACTCCTTGGTGACCTAGAATTATTCTAGAGTTATTTCAAAGTGGTGAGGCATGTTTGGTGAAGTATTGAATGGATTAAAGTGTTGGATTTTAAAGATTTTGTAAAATTGGTCAATTTGATGAAATTAAAAAATTAGGGTTCATAACCCATTCCAAAATTGAGGCTTTTCATATATGTGATGTGTTATGGAGTGTATATGATGCATGTAAATTTTTGGGTTGATTGAATTTGATCTTGGCATGTTTTGAACAAAATGGACCAAATTGTAATTAATTAAAAATTTTGGGGTGCTCTCGGCATTAGGCTTAAAATTGGGGATTTGTGTGAAATATGATTTTGACGTATTGGATATGTTGAAAAACATTTTAGAAATGATTTAGAATCATCCAAAATTATATTTGATAATTTTTGGACTAAAATGATCAATTTGTAAAGTTATGGGGTAATTCGGTAATTATCAAGAAATTTGATCTCTTGTGTAATTTTTCAGAATTTGATAATTAAAGAAATAAATTTATTTAATTGATTGATTCAAAAAAAATTTGAAATCGGAAAATTTTGATTTTCCACTATTCCGCTCCGTTACCGGATTTTTGCCATAAAACCCTCTATGTCCTTCATATGGTCCATTCGACAGGAACATTCACCATGGCTCACGTCGAGTCAAGATCAAGACCCTGACCTTCATCTGGTCCAGACGACATAAAAGACTCCCCCGGACCCCCAGCAGGTCTAGTCGAGTGGAGATGATCATGGTCTTTCATCTGGTCCAGTCGACGGGAACTTTCCCCATGACTCATATCAAGTCAAGATCGAGACTTGGACCTTCATCTGGTCCAGATGACATAGAAGACCCCTAGACCCTCAACAGGTTTGGTCGACTGGAGATTATGCGGGTCCTTCATATGGTCCAGTCGACGGGAACATTCACCATGGCTCACGTCGAGTTAAGATCAAGACCAAGACCTTCATCTCGTCCAGACGACATAGAAGACTCCCCCAAACCTCCAGCAGGTCTGGTCGTGTGGAGATGATCCTGGTACTTCATCTGGTCCAGTCGACGGGAACATTCCCCATGACTCATATCAAGTCAATATCGAGACTTGGACCTTCATCTGGTCCAGACGACATAGAAGGCCCCCTAGACCATCAGCAGGTTTGGTCGACTGGAGATGACCCTAGTCCATTCGACATGGTCACTCCCCATAGCTCATGACTGTCTCTCAGATCATCATCATGTCTGGTCGACTGAGGATCGTCTCAGATATTTATTTAGCTCCATCAAATATGATATGACATTTGATAAGTCCAAACGACGTCAACATTCATGTACGCTTACATGCTTTAATCTAGTCTCAAACGATATACTCGACAAGTACTCTCCAAGTCAAGAACTCATTGACTTAGAGAGTGTGAGACAAACTGTACGGGCCAAATCTGGGCCAAGGTTAAAATTGTCTTTTCACCTCAGGCCTCATGTCAGATAGGGCCCAAATCCCTTCAAAAAGCCAAGGTTGGGCCAATGATCTTAATACTTCTCAAGCCCATATATCAGGAAAAGCCTACAAGACAACCAATTGACCTTCCAACAGCCAAATCGAAAAACGCCTTTGTCATAATTACCCTCCACGTGATCAGTCGTTTTTGACACGAAAGGTTAAATATTTAAACATATTAATGGGACCCACATCATAAATGTGACATCGAATTCCACATCCTATAAAAGGATGTAGAACTCATAGTTGCAATTCATTCAAGCTGAAACACTCTTAGTTGAGCTCTCAAATCATTTCACCCTCTAAACACTGGCACACCTCCCTCACGGCAGTCTATAGAGGTCAATGTAACGCTGAACATTGCTCTTCCTTATTTTCCGCTCGTCTTCACTACTGACTTGAACGTCGAAATATCTACGGCACCCACCACACCGGTGGGTAGTAACTCCCCGCTCACTCTATCATTTTTTTACAGGATCGCTAATGGTCCATCATATAAATTCTCGATTGTTGACCCAATGTGAAATCCAACGTCCACATGGTTTAAATAGTTAAGTGACATTTTTGGTTCCTAAATGGTATATCGGATTGAAACACGAACATAAATTTCATAGTCAATTATGAATGTATGGTAATATAGTAACAACTCCATATATCATGGAATCAAAAATCATGAAAATCGGAACCATTAAAAACCAGAAAAGTAAAGTTTTGTCACTGTGCGAGATAAAATGACTTATCATTTTTGGTAAACCGACGAGCCCTTTTGGCTAAAACCGATGTAAGAAATTGTTTCTCTGTGACTGTGTGCATGACAAAACGGCTTACTGCTTTTGGCAAACCAGCTAGCCATTTTAGTTAAGGCGGTAAGTCAGTTTATAAAATAGTAAACCAATTTGCCTAGAACTTTATGAAAATTACGATTTTGGTTAAAATTGATTATATTTCCAATTTTTTAATTTGGGGTCTTATTATGAAAATAATAAATACACTTTCCAAAGTGGTATTTATAATATTTAATTTATTTAAATTAATTAAATTGTTCTTGAATGATTATGGTCAATCTTTTGGTTTAGGTAGTTCTTTTTTTGGTTTGTAAAATTAAATATGGCATGCGCGTCCCGTTTTATATTTTGTAATTTTAAATTTTTTTTTTATAAAAAAAAATTTAATTATTGCAATTATGGAGAACATAAGAAGTCTAAACCAAATATGTATTGAAGACCTTGTGAAAAAGGATTAAGTTATGAAATAGCTTAAATAAGAAAACCTAGGATCAAAAGCCAAAATCCATAATTATCCTTATTTTACTATCTCTAATTTAATACGTATTTATAATATATGATTTACAATTAATACATAATGAATGTTTATATATTGAAACATTAAAAGCTTAAGAATATTTCATATTCAATACTAAAAATTTTAAATTTAACAACCTCTTATTTAAATTTTTGGGTACTTAACCTAGACTTGCTTTTCTTGTGCTGACACTATGATAAGAAGGGAGAGTTTTCGATTAAAAGTGGATATCAAATAGCTTTTAGGATGAAGTATCAGTAAGTCCTTCTAGTTCGGAAATAAATAGGGTGTTGTGGAATGTCATTTGGAAATTGAATCTTCCTGAGAAGATGAAGATTTTCATGTGGAGAGTTGCACAAAACATGCTCCCAACAGAGGATAATCTGTGGAAGAAGAAGATCGTGCAAAACACGTTGTGCCAGCGATGCTGGAAAAAACATGAAGACGTTCTTCATGCTCTATTCTTATGTAAGCTCGCGAAGCAAGTTTGGAGGATATATGGCCATGAGTATATGATATGTGAAGCTCAGACAAGGGATGCACTGGGGATGTTGTTAGAGGCAGCGAAAAGAAGCAATGTTGCTGTGGAAAGAGTGGTGGCTACATGCTGGTCAATCCGAACAGTAAGAAATTTGAAAGTTTTACAGGGGAAATTCGAAGATCATGTGGGAGTGGATGTGAGAGCAGAAGCTATGGTATAGTCTTACCAGCGGACGATCGGGGATTTTCTGGATCGGTGAAATAATATAGATAGAGCTAGCAAGGAGCAATGGAACCCGCCCCTGGAAGGGTGGCATAAGCTCAATGTAGACGCCTCAGCTCAGAAACACCATAATTGGCCTAGGGGTTGCTATTAGAATTGTGGAGGGAAGAGTACTGCTGGCGGGTGTTAGGAAAACCAAGCTGTCCCAGGATATAACTATGCTCGAAGTAGAGGTTCTGTTATTTGGATTGTAAATTACCGTGAAGGAAAAACTCTTGCTTTTAATCGTGGAGACTGATTCTTTGCAGGTGACCAACTTAATATTCAGAAAATTTGAAAGCAGACTCGAGATTGCTTGGACAATTGGTGAAATCCAAGAGATGATGAGGAATTCTCAACAAGTGGTTGTTTCTTATGTGCCCGATGGTGTAATAGAATTGCTCATTCTTTGACAAATTTAACTGTTCATATTACTGATGATATAGTTTGGGTGTCCGGTTGATCTTTGAAAGTAAATACTTTCTTTTCAAAAAAAAAAAAACAGTCTCAGTCACACGATTCACGGAGGAAAATATGTCCCACTGACAACCTACTAGCTTCTGTAGTTTTATTGAACATTTATGCGGCCAATCAAAATTTGAGATTTAAAGAGTGTGTGCTTTTGATATATGCAAGTGTTCAAAAGTCGGAATAATTACAATAATTATGACTGATGAGCAAACCCACGCGGTGACACATTCAATTCATGTGGCCTGTCAGACGTGGAACAACACGTGGCAGTGTTTGATTTGTGAATCAATCAAAACCCACGTGCTTAGGGGTGCTAACATCACGTGGTCTCTGAGACCAACAGCACTGTGCAAGATTATTATTATGAAAAGCTCTTGTCACATCCTTATCCACTTGTTTATTTTCTTATGCTCAACAAATCTCCTTAAAATCCCCCATAAGGAAATATGAATCTTGTCCTCTAAAAAACACTCGCAGATCTGAAGGCAATTTCTGAGATGTTGCATTTTTCTGCATTTGCACCTGCACCTTGTTGTTTTTATCTGGGTTCAGTTTAAAAAACCTGAAGCATGAAAAATGACTTAACAAATTAGCAATAAGGTGCAGGTGTGGATGCAGGTGAATACCATTTTGGCCATTTTGACTCACACTGTTCTTCCTGTTAATGTAATCTAATCAGCTTCTACAATTGCCTGAGCTATTTAATTTCATAAATTTATATATATTTTTTATTTATTCTCTTTTTAGTATATGGGTTTGCAGTTACTTGACACTTTCTTTATAGCTAGGTTCATGTGATCCGAAGGGTTTCCAGGATCCATGAGCTTCCGATCAAGGTAACATACTGTATCTCTTATACACATCACATGCATGCACACAAGCATCCACAAAATAGATATGGATCTTTTTTTTTAATGCTATATATAATGAGTGCCGACAAATAGGGTTCTCGGAATATATATATTTAGGCCCTAAGTTTCATACGAGCGTATACACAGATATATGCACAAGTATTTCAGGCTTCTGAGAGCGTACATTTGTTACAGTGAGGAAGAATCCTAGATTATCAAATTATCAGACTCAACAACTATGACTTGAGTGTAAGCTCCATATAATCAAATATGGCTGAAATTTGAATTTACACTTTGATTTTCTCAAGATTAAACATAATAAAAGAAATATAATATCTAAGTAGATGGTTTGATACCTCTTATACTTTGAGCGTCACAAGTAGATATGAAACAGATCTTAGTGAAGAACAGTTGATGGTGGTCAAAACGATCATTAAATATCTACGGAGGCTAGAGATGCATTATTGATCTATGGAGAAAATTCTAATTTAAAACTGATTGTGTTCTATGATAGCAAATCACAATCAAAATTTTTGTTCTCTTTATGGAGGAACTACAGCAGATTCAATCATATATATAGGGTATGTATATTGGTGCTTCAGATGCACAGTAAAGGAAGTTGTTTGGATAAAGAAATTCGTCACGGATATTGAGGTGGTTTGTAGTATCTTTGAAGGCATTATAATGTATTATGACAATATTGAAACTATTGCATAATATAAAGAATCAAGGTATCATTAAAAATTTAAACATATATCTTTAAATATATATTTTGTATGATAAAGCTCTTGAAGTGATTTATATAAGAATCAAATAGAGCTTTGATATATGAGATATTATCCTCTCAAAATTTATAGTCATGGCATTACCAATAATCAAGGCCCTCATAATCCCGTTAAACTAACATGATGTTATTTTCACCTATTTATGAGGTAGTTAATCTCATAAGCTATTAGCATGGTCTAGAATCTTAGTGTAACACATCGGTGCTTGCGGAAATTAATAATTATATTGAACTTGTCTTCAAGAGCTTTTGTATTGAGATATATTTATCCTTTGTCTATTGAATACTTTTAGGAACACTGTATGAACTAATCCTCAGATTTAATGTCTTTACTTATCTTGTGTGGGAGTTATGTAACTTTGATAGTGACATGTGTTCTCCTATAAGAATTATCAATTGGGGAGTGATTGCATTATATAATAAATATATGAAGATTTTGTAAGATAAAATAGAAGATCGCCAAACTCACGATAAATATATGTTCAAAGAATTATGTTTTCTATTGAGAAATTGAGGAGTGATTGGATTATATAATAAATATTTGAAGATTGTGTAAGATAAAATAGAAGATTGTCAAACTCAGGATAAACATGTGTTCAAAGAGTTATGTATTCTATTGAGCAATTGACATATGTAATGATGCAAATACATGGTCATGATGGGGGAACTGCCATTGGGGACATTCTCATATTGCTGATCATCGGGATTACAATCAGTACTGATCCATTGATTATTATAATAAACATGTTCCTTACCCTAGGACATTTAGTGGGATACTAAATTGGGAGAATGATAATTATATGAAAAGTCGTTTTTGGAAAAGTTTTATTCTTTTTCATTCGGTGGTCATGTTACACTTTTTGATTCACTTATGATCAGTGTTTTTAAAACCGGACCGGTGATCGAATCAGTGATCTAAACGGTTCATTACGTCACTGATTTGACCGATTGAACTGTTCCAAAAAAATCAATAAATAGTTTTATTTAATTAAAAATTATAAAAATATTAAGTTTTAATTTTTTATTTTAGAAATTAAAAAATTGAACCGATCTGGTTTGGTTCGCCGATTATGACTAGTTTTTTCCAATTCGATTTTTAATTTTTGACCGGATCAGACTCACGACCATTTCCTGGTTTGACTAGTTTAACTGATCGGTCCGGTCCGATTTTAAAAACACTACTTATGATCATTGGAATATGATAACCAAATGATGATATTCATTGGAGGATAAATTATGTGAATTGAATCTCTCATATCTAATTCCATGATTGGGTTAGATTATGTGAATTTAGCTTATCATCTCTAATTTCATGTCCAACTTGAGAACAAACCTAATGGATCACACACTATAAATATATGATTCTATAATAATATTATGTGATGAAATAATATAAAACAAGTATATCATATTTGGGAATCGTTTCAGGATTTATTGGCACGAGATATAATTTTTTTTTTATATCAAATATCAATTCTTGAAATCGACAAACTGATTTGGACAAATCAACTTACCGTTTGAGAAAACGGTTAGCCAATTTACCACAAACTAGTTTAGCCAAGAGAAACATTAGCTACGAGTTTTTTTTTTTTTTTTTTTTTTTTCTTGCTAAAATGGCGATTTCCAACGATTTTTTTGAATATGGAAGCATATTCATTTGGATTTTATAATTTTTAATAAAGAAAGCAATCACTTTTAGATCATAAATGTGATTGCAGCTTGCTTAAACAAGCTTTGGAGCCATAATAAGAAAGTTAGCTATTTGGCCAATATAAACTCACATTTGTTGAGTTTTTGGGTAACATTTGTGCAAGTGAGAAAATACAAATCCTCTCTATCATTTGTGCTTAGGGTTAAGAGTTTTAAGGTTCTATAGTTGTGCGTTTGTGTTGTAAATTCCTCAAATTCATTAAATAGGATATGTATATGTATAGGTAGATCATTGGGATTTTCAATGGGTGTATGGGAGGTTGCAATCCTTGGAGGGTTGCAACCCACCCCAAGGGGTGCCCTATTGGCACCCCTCCATGCCTTATAAAAGAAGACCTTTATTCCAAATGAAAAAAAGAGAAGATATACAGAATATCTAACAAAAAAGAAGGCATTGTGTTTCCCTTGTTTTTGAGAGAGAGATCCACCATTGAATCCGAGTTCACATACTTGTTAAGGAGTGCTCATTGAACAAGAAGTATCCAAGTTATCCTGGGAGAACGTTGGCAATTTGAATCCGTATAGCACATGTGACGGGTCCAATAAGTTCTTAAGGACAGAGAGATCTCGACTTGGATTGATAGTATAATCCCTATCACCTCATTTGACTCCTCCAAGTGCTAGCTTTGAAGAAATTTTGAAGAAAAATTTCATTACCAATGGGAGAAGGAATCGGCAATTGAGAAGAGAAAGAGAGAGTGAATAGTTTCCAAAACTTGGTAGTTGTGTGTGTTAAATGATGCATTTTATTAAAGCCAACTACTTCCATCAATAATTGACATTTGATGTAAGTCATGTGGTCCCATCACATTTTAAATTCAAAATTTGAGTTGGCTTACACAACACACAACTTGACTTGGGCCCAGCAAAGTCACGAGCAGTTTTATCGGGTTCATATAATTCCGAATAAACGAATTTACCGTCGCGCCATAATTAAATCCAATTTAATTAAATAATTATGTCTCGCAAAATTATTACGGTAGTCACTTTCGAATTAATTCTAAATTAATTGGTTCACCCGAATTAAAATCCAATTTTAATTTCGTATTGAAATCTGATTTCAATTAATATATCCGATATAGTATTTTAGCCACAAATAAATAAATTAAATAGAAAAATCTAATTTCACTATTAAATTTATTTTATCGATTAATTCTAAATTAATTGTGTTCTCTCTTCTATACGAATTTAATCCTAAATTAATTCTTGCCGCAATTTATCTCGGATTAATTTTCTCTCTCATAATTAATCTCAGATTAATTCTATCTGAGTCAAATGTCATTGGTGAATCTTTGGGAATTGACCTAAGAGATTCCTGGATATGTTGGCAGTAAATACGGTTATCGGACTATCCGAACACATGCGTACCCCGTACCATGTTCTCACCGATTTACAAGACATTGTTGGCTTCTAGTAAGGCAACGTGCCTACCCAATTCTCCAGAAATATTCACTGAGGAATAGCATCTATATCAGACATAGTAATACTAATATCATGTAATGCGTAATATGATCCAATATCAGATGTCACATGCTAGGCCTAGGGCTGGCTCTGTGTCTGCCCCGTACGAAGCATATATCGGATCCCGAGTAACTAATCTCTGTAATCGGGAAGTCATGACCTAGTCATACTATCCCGATAGCTGCATCTTTTAAGAGTGTTAGTTCTGTATCATGTGTGACCATCTTCTCCATATGACTGAAGTGATACTCCCTTCTTGACATCACATCCAATACATTACGATTCTCAGTAAACCCAATACAGGCGTACACATAACCTGTTAAAATTCAGAAGACCAATACTAAAGCAAACTGATTGTCGCAAGTAATAGCGACGTAAGTCTCATTTTAAAGATCACATACACCTACCCTGATTCGGATTCCCATAGACACATAGTCATACTACCAATGAGATTCCGAGTGGGTCTATCCAGAGCGAACTGTTCCCGATCCAACGACTAACAGAACCTCTTATTACACTTGCATAAGTATCCAATACCTAAATATGAGAACTATGTTGTTAAGCTTCCATGACGCGCATAAGTGTAATATTAGTATTCCGCATTATCAATGTTCAGTCTCGATAATACTTCGACTAGAGATATTTAATGATTAAACCGTTCGTGGATTAATATTGTCTCATATCTTATTAATCTGATTTAACCATATGGACTTTTATCATTAATATATATCCAAGTAATCTAATTACAATAATGATAAAATAGCAATTTCTTTTTGTCACATAGTTAATTTGTACAAAAACACAATGTTCTTTACAAATAGTGATGCTATGGTCATAATTGTCCAACACGCAGCGCGTACGTACGCGCTACAATGCGCGCACAGCCCCATTATTATTATTATTATTATTATTATTATTATTATTATTATTATTATTATTATTATTATTTTTAAATAATCCAGCTCTCTCCAGAGAGCTGAAGGTATTAGGGTATTTTATCATAATATCTTCCAACTCTCCCTAAATATTTCAAAAACACACAAAACTAATTTTTAACATCAAAATCAACATCAACTCATGTTATAGAATAAAAATCAAATTTTTAAAAATATCAAATATTTTTACAAAAATATAAATTTATATTGTATACGTGATCATGGGCTGAAGCTGACACGTAAGTAAAGTGAAATTGAGAACAATTGTTAGTTCCAGAGCATTTGCCTACCATATAACAATACAATAATAATTAGGAGGTTTAGCATACTATAAATATTAATAATAAAATAAAGCAATGAAATACTGATTTAACGTGGTAAAACCCTCAACGTGAGGGAAACATTCACATACAAATGTAGAATGATTTCACTATACTGGAAAGAATTTTACAATTTGTCTCTAAACATAAGGAATGAACAATCTCACACTCTTTTAAAATAAGAGTTACAATTTTCTCACAAACTCTTAAGAATAAATAATATTTTTCTCTCTTAGAATACATAGGATTTGGTTAAGAATGGAATGCGAAAAATAATGAAATGTACCATCTATTTATATGCATGAGATTTACAGTGTAAATAGTTAATTTTAATATATTTTTTTGTATGTGGGACCCACATACTTGATATATTTTTTATTATTTTCTAAAGACACTTTTGGTGCCGATTATTGACTTTAACAATAAATTGATAAACATAAAATCAAACTTAGTATCAAATCCAAGTAGATTTTTTTTTTCCTCCTATTTCCTCGGCATCATAAAACAAAATGCTGATCAGAAGGATGGCGTTCATACTTGCAGTGTACCCATTTTAGTCTCCTAAGTAGATTAAAGAATAAGAAACTTCTTTAAATAAACTCGTTAACTATAAAGTTTTCAAATTCCTATTAAACTTTATTTTTTTCCCCTCACGGTTAGAAAGTGTTGTGTTGTGCTGGCAAGAGCTTGGAGCAAAATCAAAATGTAGAAAATAAATCAATCTTATACTCGAGTAAAGACTACTGAGATTTACATATTAAACTTTCACAAAAAAAAAACTACTGGGAATTTGCTGAGGAATTTTCTGTTATCGGATGGATCCTAGAAGATATAGGTTATATGCACGACCAAACATAATTATAACAATTTTTTTTTTGAAATCGTTAGAAATCTCACCGTCAAACTACCTCTTCCGAGCTTAAGCGGAGCGGGTAAAATCTCCGACTTCCCAAGCTCTTACAAGAAACATACTTCCTTAATTCGAACCCATGACCTCAAGGTGAAATCCTGAACCATACACCATCAAACCACGCCCCTTAGGGACAACATAATTATAACACAGTTATTAGAAATGCGTTTTTTTTTTAAATTCGTGTAGGATAATATAAATGAGGGGAAATGCTAACGAGTGCCCTTAGGACATTCATTAAGAATCTATTTTATGAAAGTTTTTATGAGAAAAAAGAAAAAGTAATTAATATTTTGACAAATTTTTAGATTCTCCATAAAAAGTGATGTGAAAACTTTCCTAAAATGGATTCTTAATGAGTGCCATAAGGGCACTCGTTAGCATGACCCTATAAATGAGTTATATTCTTTTATCAATTACAAGGCATGTAATTCAATTAAAGTTTTGATCATCAAATAATGACGGTTTTAAATTGTCTTGAATTTTAAATTATCATGATTGAATTCCTAAAACATGTCACCATTCATAAATGCAAACAAAATCATATTATATGTTTAAAATTTAAAATTTAAATATATGCATGAATTAATAATTAATCCGCTAGTGCTTACACTTGAAATGTTTATTGATCCACGTGGAAGTCATTAACCACAGAACATGGAAGGTGAATGTGATAGTTGAGCACTGGGTACGAACAGTACTATATGTTGTAATTTACAAGGGGCCTTATTGACTTATCGAGGCAACATTTAAAGGAGCAAGCATGGGCCATAACCATATATACTTGCCAAATTATGACATATTTCTATATGTATTGTCACTGTTTCCATGTCATGTCAAGTCAGAAGTTTTATATTTATATATAAAATATAAATGCATGCATTAATAAGAAATTACAAAAGTGCCATATATATGTCATTTTCTACTCTGATTATTTCTTATTGTGTTATTATCTAATAACATATGATATATATAAATTTAGAGACCCATTCGCCATCACATTCGAATAAGCTAGCACTGATTAAAAAAATATATGATTAATATTAAATTGTAAGTTACATGTCATTAGATGATAATATTATGAGAGAAAGAAAAAAAATGATCCTAATTCCTAATTAGATGGAAGTATTTTGTAAGGAAAAGATGGTGCTTTAACAAAACAGTAATGTTTTCCAAACCCTACATTGAATTATTGTTTAGAGTGAAAATCATGAACATTCAGTATCAAAAATCACATTATTTGTCAGTTTGAGCAAATATTAAGAACCCTTCCCTTTTCAGTTATATAGAATAAAAATAAAGATACACTAATTTCTACGGATTAATTAGGATTCTCTCTTGAACTTTTTTTTTTTTAAAAATAAAAATATAGGGAAAATGAGACTGTTATCTTGCAGAATGTCATAATAATATATTTTAATCCCTATAATTTCAAAAATACAAGTTTTACTCCATATCTTTCAATATTTTTTTGTTAATTTTGAGTCAGTTTCATTCGATTATTGTTAAATGACTTACATACCCTAAAATCGTCTAAATAAAGTAAAAATTTGTTTGAAAATTAGATAAAAAAAATGACTCAATTAATAAAAAATATTTATCAGTATGGATTAAACATGTATTTTCTAAAATTACAATGATTAAAGTTTGTATTTCTAAAATTATAAAGACTAAAATATCATTATGATAATCTGTAGGATAATTGAGTGTGATTTTTCCTAAAATATATGTGTACTTAGTGGTTAGTAATTAAGAATATAAAAGTAGTTAAACCAAACACTTTCAATAATAGACCTGTAGCATAAAATCTTTAAAAACTAAAGAGAGCTAAGATCATAAAAACATCCTAATTCATTTCTACAATAATGTACCTCATAAATAGAATTCTACATTGGCAATTCCATTTCAATTTATGATCAAGTGTTGAGTTAAGTATTTAGCGTTAGTAATACATAAGTAAGATTCATATAGAATTCATATTAGATAAATTCTGATAGTTGATTGAGCACTCAACACAAACCCAATTCAACGAGAGGAATAAAATAGAAAAAGAAAGTAGTTTATAGCTGAGATGGACCCCCAACCAATCATAGTACACTAATGTAATTAATTAATTATTGCATGGTGGTCAAACAAGACAACTTTCTTTGTACATGTTTTGAACATAATTTATCAGATCCTCAAACAATTAAGGAAAAACAAGAAGAGTACTAAACAAGAAATTAGAGAAAGATTAATTAAGTAATCTTAATCTTGATTCAATAGCTTATTTGCACCATTGGGTTGCAAGAAAGCCGACGTTTAACATTAACCCTAGACACGTCATCAATTCCTTTCCTTGTGCCATAGCTGATCAGCCAATATTCTCTCAAGCTCACATGGCCGGCATGGTATTGTGAGTGCACCTTTACGATCAAAGCCATACTCTTCAGCCGCTTGCTCCAAGAGCCTCGTAAATGTGGGGTGCATTAAGTAATTCAAAGGGACAATGAATCTCTTCGGCTCATCACAATCCATGGCTAACACAGCAACATGTCCTTCTTTAACATCTTCAGGCACATCAGCAAAGAAACTCGTTTTTTTCCCCAACAAAAGGCTCTTTTGTAGCTTTTTAACAACAATCTTGATGCCATTGGTCTTCTTCGTGCTACTGATTCTATGCTTAGCCATTTTATATTTTTGGTGGGTGTGTTTTAGAATGTGTTAGCTTCTCGGTTTTATATAGAGTGTTGAGATGAGACTGCAGGGATAAGTTGGGAGGTCGATATTTTGTAGTGGTAGGGGTGTGCACCGTTCGATTCGGTAGGATTATAAAAGTATTCATAATTATAATTATTCGGTTTTTTTTTTTTTAGAAAAGGTAGCCGTTCATTTGTTTTAAGAAAAAATTATAATTATTTTTAATTATCAGTTCGATTCAGTTCAAATCGATTTTTTTAATTTTTTTAATAATATTAATTGAATCTAATAATTATTCAAATTTTATACACTATAATTTTCATAATAATTAAATATAAATATTTCATGAAATATATATCGATTATTTAGATAATTTAAATGTAGAAAAATAAAAAAAGAAACAAAACCAAAACCAAAAATAAAAACATGTCTATATTAATCATGTATCAAACATAAAATATAAAATAACGATTCAGTTTCAGTTTCAGTTTTATTTTTTTATTTTTATTTTTGTCGATTCCTACACAGAGTCGTGGTCGGACTGATGACTTTTGATTAAATGACGAGGAGACCAGAGCATGTGACTGAGAACTTTCTAGTGATCAACTTACCATGAAACGTCCATTTTATATAGTCATATCTGCCTACGTACAAATTATTGACACATTGTTGGTTAATTCTTTCATTCTTCCATGCCTTCAATTTGTTACTGTCACGTTCATATTGGATTTAAATTAAGTAAGACACAGCTAAATGCAAGTTCACACTTTCGCATCCATTAGCATCCAAAGTGTGTTGAAATTTTTGGGTCTAATTTAATGTAAAAATTAGTTTTCACTTTTTTCAATGGAAGAATTTTTCCAATAATCATCTCACATGCAAGTCATTTTCTTTTGTCTGATTCGTATCAGTTGGATAAATAATATAGGTCTATTCGTATTGAAATTCATGAACCTAATTCAACACAAAAATTTTTTTTTTGGTTTAATTAAATCCATGATTTTCAATATGGTATCACGATTAGGCTTACATTACCTATTCACGTGCCACGGACCAGTTAAAAAGATCGGCTTATACGTGAGAGGAGTATTGAGGAAAATGTCTCACATCAGTTGAGATGAATGAACGAATTTAAAATATAAATATTAAGAAATCTTCTACTCTCAAATTAATTTTTAAATTAAGTTAGGATCATGAATTAACTCGATGATCTCATTTGGAGAATGATCCCTCATCCCACCAAGCAGGTCCATAACCTAAGTACGTATTCAGCAAGATTTCAATTTTAGTTAATAATAATGATTAGGGTTGTACGTGTACAATTATATCTCACATAAATGGACAGCTTTTTTTAGTTATATTATGTGACTGTGATCCATATGCGACTCCATTATCTGCTGACTCCAAGTTAAAAGAACAAAAATCTGAAAGAATATTGATATGAAGATTAAATAAGAAAAAATAAGGATAAAATTATTATTAAAATAATATTGTTTTATTTTTTAAAAAATTATTTTTATTTACCACTAAAATTACTTCATTTTGATAATTATTTTGTCTTCGTTAAGATATGTGCTAAATTATTCGGAAGAGTTGATTGGTCTCTTGTCTCTTGACAAAATAATTTTTTTTTTTATTAAAAAAGAATTATGGATGCCCATGTCGGCAACAAAACAAGGCAAGGCAACCATCCATAAGCAACGAGAAAGTCGATCTTTATATTTAAAAAAGAATATATAAAAATGAAAAGGAAAAAAAAAAAAAACTTTTTATAGTATAATTTTTATTTCATGACCTGGCTACACAATTGAGCACACTGCATCATAAGTCGTTTTATCAAATACATGATCAGGATATTTTCCCCAGTCTTCTTGAAGAAAATTCTGTTCTTTTAGAACCTCCAGTTTAGCATGAAACTTCCCCACATGCCATAATAATAATCACAGTTTTCATCTCAGAATATCAGTGCCCATGCCTTAATTTATTGAATAGCACCAAATAATATTATGCTTGTAGTCCATAAGGGACGTGATTTGGTGGTGTAGAGCTTGGAATCTCATCTTGCGGTCTTGGATTCGAATCCAGAGAGTAATAAATCCAACACATCCAACAATTCACAAGCCTCCAAGCCACTTTAGGTGCATGTTGAAAATGGTGGTGCAACTTTTGACAATGAAGAAACTTCCAAGACTACTTTAGGTAGAGATTTTACATTTCCATGAAATTAGGGAGTGATTAATGGGCACTGTAGAGCTAAATCTTGGCTATAAATTCAGAGCTTGGTTGTAAGCTCAAAACATCCCAAAGTTGTAATAGAGAGGGTGTAGTGAGGTTTTTGTATAAGTTAACACTTGTAATTCTATTCTTCTAAGTAATAGAAGGTTTCAGTTTTTCCTCAAATACACTCTAAAGTGATTAGAGAATCACAACAGAGAGTGTGTTTCTTATAAGAGCCTGGGACAATCGGGGGTTTTACCTGCTTCGCTTAAGCTCAGGATGGATGGTTTGGCGGTAGGGTTTCCAACGATTTAAAAAATATATATATTATGCTTGTAAGTTGAGATATTAAAGTTGAGAAATTATCAATTGTATATCCAAAAATTGATAAGTTATAAGAATACATAAATTTTGAAATTTTATTCATCGGTGCACTTAAAAATTACAAAGCATATCAAATTTACCAAATTTGGGTATACAATTGAAAAATATGTCAAACATTGGATATACATTTGATAAAAAAATATTTGAATTTTTTTTATACTTTTGATACACTTTATAATTTTTGGGTATACTGGTAAATAAAATTTCGAGATTTGTGTTATTTTTATAACGTATCAAATATTGGATATATAATTGATATTTTCCCTATTAAAATATGTTAGGTAAATCAAATGTTTTTCTTTTTTCTTTGAAAGGTAATGAAATCATTCATTAATAACATCATCATAAAGGATACACATACACAATCATTTTATCTCAAATACAATACTTAGATACCTAATACTCAAGCTTAGTTATGTCAAAATCTAACAATATCAATTTTTGCACAATATATATTTCCCATGATCAAATTCAAAATCGAATTCACACATAAAAATTACTAAAGGCACTAGATGAATTATATGGAATCGGCTTGATCTTCCTACCTCAACTAATAATGATGTATACAATTTCATGAACAGAAACAGAATAGCGGTATACACGGAACACCACATAGGCATTTTAAACCAATATGTATAGAATCTATTACAAGCAGAAATCGATAAATTTATTAAAATCACATTGACGTCTAGAAAGTGCCCATAAAGCTCCACTGCTCACAACCTCCACATCCATCAATTAAAGCCCAACACATCTTCTATATGCTGATGTAAAAATCTCCAAAAAAAACTTACAAAAAAAAATAAAAATAAAAATAACTCCCAGCCATATCAAAATTTGATTAGATTTAACAAAAAGAAAAAGGAAAGGAGAAGAAGAAAGTGTGGGAGAAAAAAAGTTAGGCTAACGAGTGCCATAATGACACTCATTAAGGATTCATTGTTAGAAAGTTTTTTCATCATTTTTATGAAAAATGTAAAAAATTATCAAAATATTAATTATTTATTCCTTTTTCTCATGAAAACTTAATGAGTGTCTGGAGGGCACTTGTTAGCATTTCTCATTATCCAAAACACTCATGCTGTTATTTTTATAATTCTTGGATTTCACTTTTTAAGAATGAAATATTATATTTAAAATTTAAAAAATCTTATGTACATGAGGTAAAAAATAGAAATAATTAAGGGAAATAATAGTACGTATTTTTATCCGATATAACTTAAATTCAAACAAATTTAATATGTAAGAGATGAAAAATAGAGATTAATTAAATAGAATACTAATATACTTATAAAGTTGAAGTTTGTATCCCAACTCATGCAACACCTTATAATCTCATCATTTGGATTAGATAATTATTAGTTGGATGAAAATTAATTTAACACCAATAATTAATTATTACATGAGTCTATTAGCTAATGTCACATCATTTCTGATATCGATACAAAATTTGTATACCAATTTTTGAGTCTACCTTTAATTATTAAGTAAATTATAACAGAAACAAATATACGGATTTTTTGGTAATTTTCAAAATCTACATGGACTAATTACGCAATTGGCTCAAATTTTAAAGAATTAAAAGGAGTAATAACCCAAGTCTTTATAGTCAGGGGTGTGATTTGGTGGTGTAGGATACAAAATCTCATATTAAGATCATGAGTTCGAATTTAGGAGATGCGTTTTTTATAAAAATCTGTGACAATCGAGGATTTTACCTGCTCCGTTTAAGCCTAAATAGGTGGTTGGTGGGATTTCCAACGATTTCAAAAAAAAAAAAAAAAAATTGTGACCATGATATTAAAGTGTATATATATATAATCAGTTAATAAAATTTTATTCATACATGTGAATATGTATTGCTTTCACGTAAATTGGGAGATAAAATTACTCTATTTTCAAATCCAATTAATTTTTTGTTTCAGCATGATTTTATTCTTAATATCAACTACGCGCAGTTAAGAAAACTTTAAACCAATTCGAAAAGATATAATCCTTGAAGTTTTGGGATTTTTTTGTTATAAAGAAATTCATCATTTATTCCCCTATTTTTATTTTTTAAAAAAAATTCCCATTTACGTATTGATTTTTAAAATCTTATCATAGTAAAATTCACTTAAGAAAAAGCCATATAATTATATCAAAATCTTACTCACGGGTGGCTCTCAAACAGTCACACAGATAGTTGGTTGGACCCAAATTTGGATAAAAATTTAATGTCTCATATCTAAAAAAAATAATAATACCCATTAAAATAAGGAAGCCAACAAAAAATTATTTTTCTTCAATAGAGGGCCATTTCACTATATGTCTAGGACATGAATGTGATATTTCTTTTTCCTGGAAAGGGTATGGCAATATAGGTTATTCATAATGTTGACTCAAGGGTCCCAAAATCAATTACTCATAATCAGAAGTGTTTAGAGCTACATGCAAAACTGATGAGCTGGAACCTAAACGTACAAAAAAAGGTTCATGATTGATTAAAACAGTTGACAAAACACAAGATACAACATATCTTGCTGGCATCAGATATTTCTGGGGGCAACCTGGTTTCAATATCCAGTTTCAATTTCAATCAAAAAGCAACTATATTAATTATTGGACGACCCTGGGCCATCCTGTTCTTGACGCCGAACGTAGAGAAAATTTTCTAATATTAAATATATTTATACAATATTTTAGTGAAAAGACATGTCTCTAATATATGAATTTTAGGAAAGTCACTAATTAAAGGGATATGTTCCTTATAATGAAAGGTTATAACCATTTGAGTTATAAGGGTACATTGAAGAAATATAACTCTTAGGATTGCATCCTTAAACTTAACAAAAATGATAGACATACTTACACTTTTACATAAAATAACTACACCCCTCTCACTGTATCTACAGTGAGAGATGTGTAATTATTTTCGGTAAAAGTGTAAGTATGTGTATCACTTCCCTAAACTTAAAGGTATCTCTTCAATAACATCCCTTCATCTCTATAAATAAAACCCTAAGGTTATTCAATTTACAAGAAGCAACCAAGTAATCCTGAGAGAATTTTTTTTTTGTTTTTTGTTTTATTCATTATTCCAAGTTCAAGTTCTCGAAGAAAGAAATGCCTATTCTACAAGAAGCAACCAAGTAATCCTGAGAGAACGTTAGCCACAAGAAATTTGTAGAGCACCGAGGCGGGGCTAATTGAAGGAATCAATTTTCCCGAAAACGCAGCGGAAACGGTAATATGCACCCGGATCGACCTTGAAAAATTTTCCGCCTTCTCTTTTGTTGAAACCGAACAGCTACTAAATTGAACTCCTTGCAGTGAACAAGTTTCGTTGTTGTAGATGTATTTCATTTATGATCCGACGTTAGGATCAACCACCCGATCTTCCGAACTATATCTCGAAACCAACAAGTCGAAGTGTGGGCTTCACCCACAAGGATTAAGCTCTAAACTATTTAGAGATTAAGGATGTCACAACTTGTATTTGCTTAAGAAAATTTTCTCTCAACATTTGAGTAAGGTTTCTTTTCTCTCAAAACTTGAGAAAATTTTATTTTCTCTCAACCTTTGATAAAACAAAATTTTGGATCTTATAACTCTCTCTACTCTCTTTTTTTTTCTCTTTCTCACAACACTTGTGTGAATGATGAATGATGGTTACTCTACAATTGAGTGGAGATAGTAGAGATTATATTCTCTCAAAGCCAACTACCCCTGTCTCCAAGCTACCATTGTTTTCTTAGTAATGGCAAACACACTCAACAATGAAGTGGAAATTGTAGAGAAAAGATTCCACCTAAGCTAACTACTTCTGTCATTGATCTTCATGTGTTTTTCTAGTAATGGAAAACACACTTAACTGGATGCCTTACAAAAGCACAAAAAACAATAGCAAATGACAAAGCAAAGGCAATAGGTCATACCTAACCTTGGACTTAAACATTTGGAGAGCATAGGAGGCCATATGTTCTTGTCTCCATGCTAACTCATTTATCATTATCATAATAATGATGTAATGATTTCATTTATGATGTAGTAATTATCTAATAATCATGATTTGATTATCTCATAATCAAAGAATTCTAGAAAATAATAAGTTAAACTAATTTTAACATAGTTTTCATTTGTGACAAATTATATTATTAATCTCATTAATAATATATAAATATTATGTGAGTATATGATTAGACAATCCAATTATATTAGGTTTGTTACAGTTAATCGAGCTATTACATGGACCAAATGGACCTACGGTTCCGAGCTTCAATAATCTCGAAATATTAATTAATCTCAATAATTAAATATTATGAATTATTAACTTCGCGTTATTCCACTAAAAACTCGAAGTTGCACTCTCGTTGTCGTAGATGGAAATAACAATAATCCGAACATATTCGGTCGTCCATCGATATAGTAATTACATATGGATTGGCCTTTCACGAATATCTCATAATTAGAGCTAGGTCATAAATCCATTAAATCCCTCTAATTATTTAACCTTAAGTACCAATGATTCTCTAATGAATAATTTATTCATAACTGTTATGAATATGATTCTTTATATTCTCAATAGAAAGATGACCGCTCCTTGTTCAAGTACTGAATCAGCTCTTAAGCAAGATACTCTTCTGCTTCTCATAAGAATGAGTGAATTCCATGTCTATGTAAAATGTTCTCAGCTACACACCAAATCATATCCCCAAAATACGTAGTTATTGGCCAGAAATGCTTCTTCCAACCTCACCATAGTAAATCAAATGACATAGCCCGGCATGTATGAGTTCATAATACACTCAGGATTAAGATCAATCCATATATGACCATCTAAAAGATAAAATGAATTTTTACGATTAACGAATATTAAAAAGATATTCATATTTATTTGGGTTCAGTCCTATATGATCACATCATACAAGGTGCCTTCATTCCCATGTCACTACATGAACGATCTAGGATCGCGGTCGTTATATCAATATATAGAATGGACCGCAGCTATAGATAAATCACAAACAAAGTTCCCACTTTATTTGCTCTCTATGGACTATTTTAAATTACTAACTTCAGACTCAAATCTTCTTGTGTATACTACTTATACACTAAGTCTGAAAGTACTGGAGTAATCAAGGATAATCAAGACAGTTTACAATATGCGATTTAAATCAAACATATTTAATAAATGAATAAAGCATGTTTTATTTCAATAATTCCGTTTATAACACATTAAACTCTAGGGCATATATCTCAACAATCTCCCACTTGACTAGAGAAAATGGGACATGTCATGTAATCATAAACCCTTTAGGTGACCTTCAAAAACTTTAGCCGACAAGGTCTTTGTAAATGGATCAGTCAGGTTGTCTGCGGATGGAATATGTGTGACAACAACATATTCTCTTTGTAATATCTCTTTGATGATATGATATTTTCTCTCTCTATATGCTTTCCCCGCTTGTGGCTTCTTGGTTCCTTGGAGTTCACTACTGTACCAATATTATCGCAATAAAGTGTGAGTGGTTTATCCATGTCTGGAATAACTTTCAGATCTCCCAAGAATTTAGAGAGCCAGACTGCTTCTTTAGCTGCTTCACAAGCTGCTATATACTCAGCCTCCATGATGGAGTCAGCAATGCAAGATTGCTTTTATACTTCTCCATACAATGGCCTCACCATCTAGAATCTATATTCGTCTGAAAATCAGAGTCTGTATATCCTCTAAGGATCATATCGTCACCAGAATATACATGCATATAATTTCTCGTTCTCTTAAGATACTTGAGAACATGTTTCATCGCTACCCAATGATCTAATCCTGGGTTAGACTGAAACCTACTGACTACTCCTTCTGTAAAGCATATGTCTGGTCTCCTGCATAACATATCATACATGAGACTACCAACTGCCGAAGCATAAGAGATATGTCTCATTTCCTCAACTTCTTGAGGTGTCTTAGGAGACTGTTCTTTAGACAAATGAATTCCATGCCTGAAAGGTAAATTGCCTTTCTTAGAATTTTGTATTCCAAATCACATAAGAATCTTGTCGATGTAGGATGCATGATACATTGCTAACAGTCATCTCTTGCGATCTCGAATGATCTGGATCCAATTACATAACTTGCCTCTCCCAAATCTTTCTTTTGAAATTGGTTAGCTAGTCATATTTTCACGTCCGATAATACCTTTACATCATTCCCAATGAGTAAAATATCATCAACACACAACACGAGAAAAACTACCTTCCCATCAATGACAAGCTTGTAAACACAAGACTCATCAACGTTCTGCTCAAAGTTTTAATACTTGATCGTAGTATCAAACCTTATGTTCCAAGATCTATATGCTTGCTTAAGTCCATAAATGGACCTTTGTAACTTGTAATTTTTTTGCTATTGACCTTGGGTTATGAACCCATCTGGTTGTATCATATAGATACTCTCATTAAGATTGTCATCCAAGAATGCAATCTTGACGTCCATTTTCCAAATCTCATAGTCATAATATGCGGCAATGGAAAGAAGAATACATATAGATTTTAGCATGGCTACTGGCGAGAAAGTCTCTTCATAGTCGATTCCCTCTTTCTGGGTATAACCCTTTGCCACTAACCTAGTCTTGAAGGTCTATACCTTCCCATATACTCCTCTTTTTCTATTGTATATCCGCTTGAAACCTATGGGTTTTACTCCATCAGGTTGGTCTACAAGTTCCCAAACTGAGTTAGAATACATAGACTCAATCTCAAGGTTCATTGCTTTGAGTCATTCCTCTTTATCATAATCATTTATTGCACTACGATAGGTCAATAGATCTTATATACCATCACTGGAAGCAATAAGTTGTGCCTCTCCATATCCTAGATAGCGATCAGGTTGTCTTACAACACTCTCACTATGTCTAAATGGTCGTACCAGCAAGTAACTCCTCAAGAAATACTTTACTTCGAGGTTTGAACTCTCTCATATAGTCTTCCTCAAGAAATGTAGCATTTGTCGAGTTTAATGCTTCTTGATTGTTGGCCACAATTGAAGATGATGAATGTTTAGAATCTATCACTCGAGAGAGGATATTTTGAATAGATCTAGAGAATATAACTTAGAAGTTTTATAGAGTTCGAGAGAATATATAAGTTCATTTGAAGTCGTTAATATAGAATCACAAAGCGTAATGAGTTGTTAACTACTAGATTTTTATAGAGATATCGAAGTCTGTAGTTGATGATATGTTCACCGATACTCGAGAGAGGAAGTGGATATTTTAAGAGTCTTGACTTATAAACAATATAACTTAACAAGGATTAATTGGCATGACAAATACATAGGAGACAACTAGGTGAAATCAGGATCTAGAATCTATATCGTATTAGTTTCTCCTATCAAATTGTTTTTATATTTATTTATTTAATTAAATCTTTATTAATTATCGTCTAAATAAAGTTAGGATTATCAATTGTAGTATTTAATGCGAGTTAACGCAATCCCTGTAGGTTCGACATTCTTCCACTGATTTATACTAAAACTTGACACCGTACACTTGCGGTACGATATAAAATATCACAACAAGTTTTTGGCGCCGTTGCCGGGAATTGTTTGTTTAATTCACATTAATACTGCTACCAAGTAATCTTAGCTTTAATTTAGATTTTTATCTTTCACCTTTAGTTTATTTTTGTTTGTATTTTTTATTTTATTTTATTTTATTTTACTTATTGATTTTTGGTTTTCGGTGCTTCAGTGAATGCTAAAATCCACAAGTCTTGACTCGCTCATGTTTGATCCTGAAATAGAAAGAACAGCGAGGAGACTAAGGAAAGAAAGGAAAATTGAATAAGAAGCAATGACAGCTGAAAACAGAGAAATCAACCCACGTCAGGTGGCAATCAGAGATCACTTCAAGCCTGTCATTGATGGTACTTATTCTGGGATTGCCCATCAACCAATCAACGCCAATAATTTTGAGCTAAAACCTGCGTTGATCAATATGGTACAAAGAAATTAGTTTGGGGGTTCAGCTGTAGATGATCGCAACTTACACTTAATTATGTTCCTGGAGATCACAAATACTATAAAGATGAATGACGTGAGTAAAGAGGCCATCAGACTACGCTTATTCTCATTCTCTTTACGGGATAAACTGTGGGATTGGCTTCAATCAATAAAAACGGGGAGTATCATGACATGGCAAGATATGGCCACGAAATTTCTTGAGAGGTTCTTTCTACCAGTTAAATCAGCTTAGCTGAGGGCATAAATTAGTATATTTAAACAGCTGGAGATTGAGACTCTATATGAAGCATGTCAGCGCTTTAAGGATCTATTACGAAGATACCCACAACATGATTATGTAGATTGGGTCCAGATTCAGTTGTTCTATAATGGACTGAATGGTTCGAATAGGACTGTGGTTGATGCAGCAGCTGAGGGAACTCTATTTAAGAAATCAGCTGAGGATGCCTACACTCTATTAGAAGAAATGGCCATTAACCATTTTCAATGGCCAAATGAACACGCTACGGTGACCAAAGTGGCTGGAATATATGAAGTAGACCCTCTTGTGGCACTTACAGATCAGATTTCCACATTATCTACTCAAGTAGCAGCCCTGATAAATCCACGAGTAACATCTATCGAATCAGCGACAGCTACAAATAGGCTGTTATTGGAAGGAAACCCGAACATTGAGCAAGTCCATTAAGTGAACAATCGGAACTTCAACAGCTATAGAAGTAATCCTGTGCCTAATCGTTATCATTCAAACTTGCCAAATG